>JAQIWO010000614.1:0-13240 GCA_034695405.1 Entomobrya muscorum | reverse complement strand
CAGATAAAATTGACAAAGGTATGTTGGAATTCAAATAGAAACAGATAAAGTGAAGGTGTGTTCGTAACAGGCTTTTCATTCTATATAAACTGGTCAACTCCACCAACAGACGACTGCAAGAGAACCGACGAGCGAGATTTTCACAGGGACGACCTTGCCATTCTTTTTATGATTTTTCTCTGTTTACTCTACGGAGCCATCGTCCGGAGTTTGCTCAAGTTTGTTCAAATTAGTCTTCCCTACACTGTTTTTATGATGGGTTCTGGAATGGTCATTGGATTTGCTGCCAAATATTACTGCTACGAGATGTACATTTTCACTGCGATGGCCAGGCTGAATGCAAAAATCTACCTTTTTGTATTTCTTCCTGTGCTACTCTTTGAAAGTTCATTCAGTATATCGGGGCATGTCTTCGTAAAAGCGGCTGGACAGGTACACTATAGTTTGTTGGTTTAAAAATTATTTTTCATGAGCACATACTTTTAATTCTTTCTCTCCAATTAACAGGTCCTATTACTGGCAGCTCCAGGAATGCTTATGTGTACCATATTAACAGCGTTCACATGCTATATATTCTTCACAGTCTACCATTGGTCCCTTTTGGAGTCATTTTTGTTTGGATGCATTATATCAGCAACGGGTTAGTATAAAACCCGAATTCATGTAGTGTGTTAAAGTTTTGTGGACTGCGTTTGTGATCCTTATTTCAGATATAATTGACGCTTTTATTCCATATTAAAACGTAGATCCAGTGGCTGTGGTTGCCATTTTGAAGGAGCTCGGAGTAGCTGAAACCCTCAGCGTCCTGGTGGATGGAGAGTCTCTTTTGAACGACGGTGTTGCCATTCTACTGTACGAAGTTCTTTACGAACTTTTGGAAAACGAAGACAATCCTCATGATTTGGAAACAATTATCAGCAACATTATCGCCCAGTTCTTCCAGATTGCCGTCGGTGGCCCCATTTTTGGCTACGTTATGGCTAAAATAGCGATATTTTGCCTGAACGCATCTTCAATGATGCCGTTGTAGAAATCACAATCACCATTGTTGCTACATACTTAACATACTACATTGGAGAGGCGGTTTTGGGTGTTTCTGGGGTCATGGCTGTGGTAATTTTGGGAATAACGATGAGCTCGGAGAAAACCTGCATCTCTCCTCAAACGGAACATGAAATGCATGAATTTTGGGGCATGCTGGGACATCTTGCCAATACCGTTCTGTTCTTCATCACTGGCGTTATCATTACGGAAAGAGGGACTCGAGGGGTTAAATGGGAAGATTTGTACTATTTGATTCTGCTGTATTGCTCACTCAATCTCATTAGGCATGTAGAAATCATAATATTATTTTTTCTTTAAAATACGTATCTCAAAATTAAAGAACAGTTTTAAATTTGCAGTGCTTTTTTTCTCAGGTTTCTTATGCTAATGCTATTTAGTCCACTGTTGAATAGAACTGGATACGGCATGCCGTGGCAGAACATGATTGTATAAGATGATTTGAAATTTCAACTTAAATGGTTTAAACTTTCATCGGAAACATTGACAAATTGATTAAATTCCTTTTCATTTTAAAAGGTCATGATGTGGGGTGGTTTGAGAGGAGCTGTGGGGATCTGTCTTTCATTGGAAGTTTATGAAGATATAACGTTTTGCAAGAGAACGTTGGGTCCGAAGGTCAGTACATCATATTTCATTACATCATATGATTTTTTTGAATGCAAAAGTATATTTCAAACATTTTAAATGTTTTGTCCAGGTTATGATTCAAACAGCTGGAATAGTATTTTTGACGCTTTGTGTAAACGGTAATATTTGAGACATAAATCTGATCTGAAGAGCACACTTTACTACCTAACTACTCCATGCAACTTTGCAACTGAATGCTAACTTTTGTGATAGGCACAACAACCCGGAAGTTGCTGGAAGTTCTCCAACTCACTGAAATTTCGGCAGGAAGGATGGAAGAAATGAGAAATGCAATAAAGACTATTCATGTGGCTCAGAAGAAGGCTTTGGTAATGTTACGACATGACAGATTCCTTCAGGATGCAAACTGGGCATACGTAACGGCAAGTACCGTGGTTGAAGATCCGTATAAGCATGTATGTCCCGTGCTTTACAGAGAGAAAGACCACGAATATTATAGTCATACTTTAATTGTAAATCTTACATTACTTCATTTAAAAAAATAATTTTAGAGACGCGAAAAACAAATGAAAAAGATTGTAAACACCTCCATCGTGTCCCTTGGTCCAGAAAATGTGGTGAATCAATGTCCAGAATGCAGCACAGTGGTTCAAAACATTCCCACAAACGAAGAATTACGGAATATGACTGACGAAGCAAGACTTCGTGTCATCAAGGCTATGAAAGTTTGTGAAAATCCAATAATGATCCTTTTGTAAGTACTGAAAAGTGTAGAGAGGCACTTATTAAATGTGTAACGTGCTCACTTTTAGATTTCCTACTGGGCTCATTTTGAGAAAGGCGTACTGACAGAGGTGGCTGTTCAAGTACTTGCGAGCACGGCCGACAGCTGCGCCGACAGGGATATGTACATGATTCACACGAGAGATTTGAAAAAGTACTGGCAAATCCGTGGAATCTTTCCATGGTTGAGGGAACAGCTTGTGATTTACTGTGGTGAAATTGGAGTAGTCGAAATTGCCCCTTGCCCTACAGCAGCGTGAGATGAACAGAATGTTTTAACTGATATGCCATTTCCTCTTTAACTGATGTTGGAAGTTGATTCCTCGGTTTTTCATGCAAAGAAATATGCCAGTACATGTTAATTTTTTAATTTTTTAAACAGATGGAAAATTAAATTATGGAACATAGCTACAAAAGCCTGGTTCGATTACACTCTAACTTTCATCGTGATCGTCAACATGGTCCCAGCTATATGGCAATTGGTTCTCGAGAACAAGTTTGATCCGTGTACGAGTACAGATCCGACAATCCTGGCGTACGACCTCGCTTTTAAGTTTGTCAACGTCTTTTTTACAACGATATACATTGGGGAATTTATAATAAAAGTAAGGAAAAAGAATTAAGGAGCAAAATCTGATATAAATCGAATTAGATAATAGCGGCTGACAAAAAGTTTCAAAATCAAATGATTTTATTAAATAGATATTTGGTTTGGGGATGGGATTCTATTGGGCTTCAAAATGGAACTGGCTTGATGCGGCAGTTTTGGCAATGTCCATCGTAGACGTGGTTCTCAGTTTTATGAACATGTGTGGTGGTGGCAATTCTACACCACGATCAATGTTCAAGATCATCAAGATAGTTCGCTGCTTTCGAAGTGCAAAATTATTGAAGGTATATTTCAGAAGATGCAACTATTCGGGCTATTCGAAGATTAAATATAATATATATTATCAAATTATCATATATGTCTTGCATCTAGCCTCTCGTCCCAGTAATTATGGATGCCATAAATGGGAAGATAAACACCCAACTGTTTTTGGGATATGATGTCGCACTGGGTTTCATCATGGGCTGCGATGATGTTCTGAAATACCTTCCTCACATGATTGATAACAAAAAGGTTTACAATAAAATTCGTGGTAGTATTGAAGTAGAAAGGATGGAAGCTATTCGGGAGATGGGTACGTTGCAAAAAGAAAACTTTCTCCTGTATTACTCCGGTTCTTCTATTGCTGTATTGACGCATGTTTTAATCACAGGAATGCTCCAGAAAACGCATCCTGGTATCGCTATCGCCATAAAAACTCGGCACGCCAGTCGCAGCGTTCTTAATCAGATGAAAGCGGCGTTGGTGGAACTCCGCGGAGATGGTTTGCTGGACGAGAAAGAAAATGACCTGCTTACCATTTCGTTGGAGGAAAAAATGAAAAATCTTCAATTCTCTCCAAACTACATACCTCCACCGGCGCCTGAAGTTCTTTTGAAGAATTTGAACTGGGTTTATGGACATGACGAGCTGCGGGACTTTATCTTTGTACACAATATACATAGAATTTTATGTATCTTTGGTTTACCTTTCATTCTTTAAGACTTTTAGAGTAACATCTTTATTTCTTCCAATTTTTTAGGCGAATTCTACGCTTCTGCAATTCGACGCGAATGATAAGATATATGATGTAGGAGATCCCCCGAAAGGTATATACGTGGTCGTGTCTGGAATGATTCGACTGTCTTATGAACCCAGTGCGGATGTAAAAGCTGATAAAGAAGAATTCGGAGTTATTCCGGCCATGGAAATTTTCAAGGATTTTGAACTCGATAGGCCAATAGAAGATTTATTTTCAAGTGGTACGGTAATTGGTGAATCCGCCTGTCTTACTGGACGTGAACGAGCATGCGCGGTAATTTGCGAAGCGCCTGGAGTCACCGTATTTCATATTCCAATAGGTGATATGCAACTGGCACTGGAAACTTTTACTGATAAATATAACTCCTTGGAAGAGAGGCTTTGGAGATCGTGTGGAATGCGAAGGGCGGGTTGGTTTTTGATGCAACACCCAAACTACCAGGTTTAATGGAATTTGAAAACTTTCTTTTTAAATATGGTGCTTCCGATGGGCTTGATAAGACGAAATACTGTTCATTTTCTTTGTGCATAGTCCTTTTCCAAAGAAAAGATTGAGGCTTTAATCGAGCGCTCTTGTGCGCCAATAGGACCTCAGTTTGAAGTTATGAAAATTCCACCGTACGTACAGGACGTGATTGTAACGGAAGGCTGGGTAGAAGATGGATCAACTGGCGAAATGTACATAGCTCCTGCAGTAATTCCAAAGACTTGCAATACCATCAAAATGAAACCGAATCCAAAGACACTGAACCGAATACTCGTCGTTCTTGCGGAGGACAAAAATCCTGATGAAGATGATCCAGATGAACTAGCCAAATGCTTCGTGGCAGCAAAACAAAATAGAAGGAATTCTATGAACGTACGGTTTTCTGAAAATGTTGCACTTGTAATACGTATTCGATTGTGTGTGATACTCACAGAGTTAAATGACTATTTTCTTTCAGACTGGTTCGAGTGGTGGTGGTGGTGGTGGAAGTGATGGTACTGATAAACAAAAGAGAGTTTCTGTCGCTGTAAATTTTGGAGTTCGTAAGTGCTCAGTTTGATAATTTTTACAAAAATGAGATTTGATGGAACTTACTACATTTTTTAAGACTTCATGTAAACTACTGGGGTATCAAGTTTCTAAAAATGCAATTTTTACTTGCCCAGAAAAAAAGCCCAGCAGAAAAAAATCGGATCAACGGAAAAAATCGGTTGGAAAACCCCAAAAGAAATCTCAATGATTATTACACAACTAATTCATAAGACTAGCTTGACAATGCGTTTAAACTTCTGTATTATGTGTCGTGAATCTTTTGTAGACATACACTCGTACAAAAATAAAAAAATAGAACTGCGAATCAAAATATTTATTTAAAAAGGATTATCAAGTTTTATTGCAGTCATGTTTAAGGGAAGCTCTACATTTATATTGTTATTATAATAAATAGTTTTTAAAATAAAGCTTCAGCATTCAGCATAACAATGCCACATTCCCAGAATCAGAGCCGACCAAAAGAAACTGATTCAAAGGAAGATGACGCATGCTTGTCACAATTCCTTTGAACGTATCAGATCGAAGGCGAGTTGATGAGAAATCCGAGTTGTGATCAACGCCACAATGAACCCCGATTCGGTTTGATGTGGTACATGATATCATTTCGGTTCCGTGGAGGCATAAAGAATGAACTGGTTCAGTTGGTCCCCTATAATCAAATTAAAATGTTTATTATTTACTGTAGGCATTCTTCACGACGAAATAATACGTTCATCATTTTTTCTCTCACCTCATATTGAATGCTAATCTATTATCCTCCAAGTTCCACACTGATATTGACTGATCAAATGAGGAACTGATTATTTGATTCTGTTTGTGAGATAAAAGCTGCAAGACTTCTCCGTCATGCCCTTTCCACGATCCAAGCAATGTCCCACTTCTTAAATCCAAAGTGGAAAGCATGCCACTGGAATGACCTACAGATACAATTTGCCCATTATCTGAGACAGACATGCATCGCACGAGTCCACTGGCCTGTCCAATACCAATCTAGGGAAGTAATATTTTTAGGATTAAATACTTTTTCACAACTTCCAGATCCAGGCTACAACTTAAAAATATAAATGGAAACGTAACCCTGTTTCAAAGCATACCTTTAATTCATACGGTTGCGATGTTCGAAAATCAACTACAACCACAGAACTATCGATTCCAGCTCCTACAATTGTATATGAATTTTGAATCTGTCGAAGACAACAGATTGGACTAGCACCCGCTTTTGAAGATCCCTTATCAAACGTCCGAATTAACTTTCCCATAAACGGATCCCAAATATGGATTATTCCATCCGTTGATGCAGCAATGTGAAGCGGCTCATGGAACAGGACACTTAGAACAGCCTTCTTGTGATTGGAATAGGTCCACTGGCAATTCATTACTAAATTTTCATCCCCCTGTGGAACACCAAAATATAATTTAAAATTCTGCCAGAAAATAAACGTGGTATAATGTAACTAACACTGTTAGAATACTGTACCTGATTTCTCAGAGAAAACAACTTCACTGTTTTGTCTTTACTAGCTGTCAGAAAACTGTTTTCATTATCTAACGCGTAAATGCATCTAACTGCTGCAGTGTGCCCGGTGAACGTTTGCAACTTTATCTGCTTGAAATTAAATTTTGTCTCTGATCTTCCAATTTCATGATCCCAATATATTAGCCAATTTCCACGAAGATGACGGCTTGTGTCTTTTTTTGATTTGGCGAGATTTTCTCCCTCTTCAGTGGTAGCGTCACCCTGTGAAAATTTAAATTTTATTACCCAACTTCGTCCATCCACGTTTGAATTCGAACTATATTTCCAATTACATCATGCTCATACCTCTTGAACTTGAATGCGATTTCCAAAGCTGCGGGATCCAAAACTGGATTGTTGCTCCATTCTCAGCCTAGTTCTGACCTTCTCAGACGACTGACCCGAATCTATAATTACATCAAATATTTTCATTTACCTGAGTAAAAGTCAAGATAATAAAAAAACGAAAGAGTTTGGCGTTACCATCTTCCTTAATGGAAAGAGAACGATCTGTCATGCCTTGTTTCAGGTACAAATCACGAATGAGTGACTCATGTTCATGCCCGCTAATGACATCACATAGGCTGGTATACAGTTGAAATGCCAGAGTACAGCCAAACACCGAAGCGAATTCCACCTTTGTTATATATTTGAATGCAAAATATACAATAAATTATAAATGAACTTAAATGATACGAGCAAAACTTTAAACCTTCAAAACTAATCATACCTTGACATTTCCATCGCCATTGTAAACCTTGTCAAAAGCTGAGGTTATCATTGACACCAGTGGTTTGAGTAGGATATTGCTCAAATCCTGACCAATCTTCTTCCTAATGGCATTCATCATTCCTACAATCTAATTTTGTTTTAAAATATTATTTTGACTGCGTATAAAAAGCAACATACAAAACAGAAGATTTTGTTGTTCAACTTTTTCTAACCTTGCTTGCAAGTATTGTTGCTGAATTGGATCCACAAGGGAAGACAATGTCTTCAGCACACATTAATCTGCACAGCGGAGTCAGAATTGAAGATAATATTGGACCTTTCAACTGGGACACCAGAAAAGTATCGGATACATGATTAAATATGTGTTCCAGGAGAGCTGAAATTCCTAAAATGGCAGCCTCAATCGGAACATTAAGCTTGCGAATTGCGGAGTTGACGACTTCCGTGCAGTACGGCAAATATTGATGCTCAATAAAACAATCTCCATACAAATCTGCCAAAAAATACACACATTTTTAACCGCAATTGTTGAATAAAGTTTAAAAGTGTTTTAAAAGATAGAAAGACTTACCCGAGATCACAATTAGACACTCTAGTACTTTTTTGGCATGTAAATCTCCGTCGCAATGCATGCTACAGTTCCTCTTTTCCACCTCAATATTCTCAATGTGACCCAAAAAACATAGTGTCAGCATTCTTAGTAGATTTTTTGTTAGATATTTTGCACATAAAACTGGCCCCAGTCGATGAGATAGCCATAACACTGTTTCTGAACACATTTCGGAAATGTCCGCAACTGATCTATTTCCTCCTCCACCTGTGCTACTGGCTCCTAAGCTAGCATCCCTTGAGCTGCTTGTACTACTTCTTTGCACATCCCGTGACCGACGAAGCTGTAAAGTGGGCGGGCTGTAGCTACGATTTCTCGTTCGGTCATTGGAACTTAACTGATGAAAGCCTGATGTAGTTGTTGAATTGACATTTGAGTTGACTGGAATGTTTTGCGCAGAATCACTCGATGCATTTTCTACTGCTGACAAACCCTGAGCTGACGTTGTACTTTCTTTGTCCTCCGAATCCGACACGTCCGGTTCCATGAGGAACATTTCTGGTTCTACTGATATAGCGCCACCATCTGTTTGCTCAGACTCTGTCCTTCGAAATTTATCCTTGGCTCCACCATTGGCAGTACCATTTTCATCTGGAAGAACAGCTACATCTATAGGTTCTTCTAAAGTCTCAATCTCCAGATCAGTGGATGTCAAATGAGCTCTAGGTGTTGGATCTTCGTTCTCTCCAGGTATTTTCCATCCTCCAATGGCTTCAATTAAAAGCGTTGGAAAATTGTCTAGAAACTTCTTTTGCCCAAAGCAACTACACAGCTGAAGGATGAACGTTCTATGAAACAACTTTAAATGCTTTTCCGAGTGATAGTCTGCCTCGTAGATTTGTAAAATTGGATTCAGTAGATACTCCACAGATTCTGGAAAAAATACAATATAAGATGAATTAATTGTGTCTTAATGGAAACGTTGAAAGAAAAAAAAACGGTTAGATTAACCTACTTTTTCTCCCAATAGCACGTGAAAACGAGCAAAATATATTCCACACTGCCAACACTCTTGTTTCCGGATTTTGAAAAAGCTCAATGACAAAAGGCAAGACAATATCTAATCCTTGTTCATCCAACGCCGGTAGCGTCTGTAGGAGATCCCTTGAAAACGACTTGACTTTCAATTCCTGCAATCTAACTTTTAGTCCAATATCTTCTGGTGCTGCAACTGCAAGAATGCGCTCATAATTTCTCATTCCTTTGATCATCTTGTAAATCTCTCCAAAGTACTCTGGGAAAGGAATCGGTCCAATTTTATCTCCTAAAAGTAGCAGGTCTAGTGAAATATCCAGAGGTATTGAAAATTCTAGAGATTCCGGATAAAATATAGCTTGCACGGCACGTCGACAAAAGAGGGGCACATAACTTAGTGAATTTTTCACCACGCTCTGATAATGCTCAAAGCGCTCCTCCACTGTTCTCACGATGCTTACATGTTTGAGACGCTTTGGGAGTACCAGCTCCAACAATAGGCATCCGAATAGTTTTACTAGAGAAGGCAGTATACCACGGTCCTTCAACCCAGTGAGGACAACTTTTGGATCTTTTTTTAAATATGGAAAATGAGCTCGGAAAAAGTTGATGCAGACTTCGAAATCATTAAGGAATCCCATTGGATCATAATGTTTCGGTAGCGTGATGTTTTTCCAAACTTTAGCTTTTGAGTCTGCCCCATCTTGACTGGTCTCTTCAATTTCCAACTCGCGCATTTCTGGAATTGAGCAAATAGAACAAAAATAAAAATGCTGTCATACAATTGCAATATGCAATACGAAACAAAATTAATTAACGAAAGGGGCTTACTTTTCAGTTCTTTAAAGTGAACAATATTCTTGAAATTTCTTAAAATGTTTTTACGGGGAGGGTGTGGTGTTTGAAACACTTGTACTATTCCATGTGACTCCAAATGTTCATGACTGTCCACTAAAGATAAATATATATTTTTTGATTTTACTGCAGCTACACCACTCAATTTGTATCCAAATGTAAGATCGATCCAATGATGAAGTTTGGCAGAGACGAATTCACTTTCTAGTAGTTTTCTATGTTGCATAATAAAATCTTGTGGATTGGCACACCAGCGTGGAATTTGCAAATCAGGTAAATCATCGTGAATCGACTGCGGGAAAAGTTATTTTTATCAAAATTAAAATCTAGCTCACACATTTTGCACAACAGCACAACATAATCAAGTGAAGTCCATTTACCTGAAATATCATCGGATCATCATAAAACTCAGGTATGCATTCATCTGGCGTCCATTCTTGCATTCTCTGAATAGATGAGGGGTACTCAGCAGGCACCCATTTTGGCCGTACAAATTTGCAAAGGACTTCCTTTGGGGTTCTCCTTGCTTTGTATACGTAGTAGGTTATCTCCGAAAGAATGTCGGTTACGTGATGGGCAATCTAAAGTTTCCAGTGAATAGTTAATTTAAGCGAACATTTTTATTTAGACAACATAACGGCTAGTACGTATTAAGAAGATACACTTGTCAACTTACACTATTTTCATTTCCTCCAATCTCTTCATACATAATGTCTAACTGTCTTTCACCTTTATTCAGTCGGAATTTAGACTTGGTTAAATCTCTCCAACCCCCCTGGGGCTGTGTAAAATCAGTAATCCAGGGAAAAACCGGATGAAAATTTGGATTTCCAACACAAAACCGTCCACTAAGAAAGTTTATGAACATCAAGTAATCATAGTTTGACACGAGTCCTTCACACCAATGCCTAATAACTAGCTCCACAAGGTGAGGTGTGATTTTCAAGGAATTTTGAGCATTTGGCAAACTTGGCTCCGAGGTTTCCCACCCCTTCACCTTCCTTATAACAAATCTAACTACTTTTTCGACCATTGGGTCAACTTTTGGTACTTTTGGATGAAATCCGTTAACTTGTAAGCAGGAATGTATTTCGTGCAATGAAGGTATCACGTTTATATATAAACACTCATCGACAAGAAAATCGCTTAAATTTAGGTCACCAACAGGCAGCTTCACAGCTTCAAAATCACGAAGAAACTGAAGAATTTGGTAAACTACAAACATTTGCTTTGCATTTGAGACTAGAACTTTTTGTGGGGAAAACGTCATCATGTCTTGTAAGCTGTGTGGAATGTACGGATGGAAAACAAAATGACAGCTTCCATCCGAATTTAATTGGTCAGGTGATGAAGCTGATGATGACGTTGATCCTTGACCGACTAGAAGGCTTGGTATTGTGACTACTGAAAGGGCCTGGCATAAATTAGAAATAGGGAAGCGAGATTCAGCTCCAGACTTGTCGTCTTCCGAAGTTTCTTCTAGATTTATGTACAGATACCGCAGTAATTTGGACATATAAGATGATGAGGAAAGTTGCACGAGAGGAGTTTGGGGATCGATAAAAGAATCCGGAGAAGAAACATGAGGTGAATTGGTATTTGACCCCACGCACGAAGCATTGCTACCACTACCATTAGAACTGGTCCCTACCTCATCGTCATCTTCTGGTAGAGGTAGCAAATGAATTTGAGGTTGTTCCCATAAAAAATTAAAGTTGGCTTCACCAATGAAATCGATAACCTGCGGCCAAGACATTCGTCCAGGTTGAGGAATATTGCAGGGATTCTCTAGTGCACGAAAATATTTCATTGTGCTGCCAAGTTTTATGGCCTGCAAAGGAAATAACAGATAAATTGTTTCAATAAACATAAAAAATATTGGGATTCATGTTAAAGGTTCAACATTATCTGTACAAGTCATACGGTAACAACAACGAAAATCCATTGTGGTCCCAAGGGTGAGCATTTTCCTTGACTAAGATAAGCCTGGATTTCTTCCTCCGTGAAACGATCATGAGTAGGAAATGACTTTGGGATCCGCTTTTCCGAAATCACTTCTCTGTTTAAATGCACATATAATTTTTTACATTGTAATTAGTTCCCTATTTACATCCTTTTCGTCAGTAGTTCACACAAATTACAAGCGACCAATCATACCTAATCCATGTAAGATGAACCGCAAGAATATATCGTTTCTCAACGGTGGTGGTAACTGGGGATGTCACTGGAAATAGATACTTTGCTGGAACATTTAGACCGTAACTCTGGAACGGATTCATTGTCTTCTCCTATGCAGCTCTAAGCTCTATCCTACCCAAAACTTAATCTACACTAGGCAATTAGTTTGCGGAAGTGAGTGGGAGGATCAACAATAAATAAATGGGTTGTGTGTGACTGTGTAGGAAAAGTGCACCTGTGTTCTGCTACGCATTTAAAATTCAAGATGGTAGTATATTAAATTTCCTCGGATTTTGAATTATACCCCTACCATCTAGAATTTAATGTTTATCAAAGATTGTTTAGAGCCTACATAACAGAATTTTAGTAAACTAGCAAATAACTGTAGTAAAATCATCAAAATGATTAGGAGATGTCGAAAAAACTATACACAGACAGAAGGTGAATCTAGAGTTGAGACTGTTTCCCTTTTGACAGCTCTAAAATGCACACAAAAAATAATTCTAATTTTAGAAACAGCAAAAAAAACGGAAAATCTAAGAAAATTGGGATTATTTCGATTAATTACTTACCATTTTTTCGAACGTTTACTTATTTTTTTCCAGGCAATCGAGCACTTTTTTTTTCTAAATCGTCGTCACTTTTTAAAGATGCACCAAAAAAAAATTTTTTTTAGCATACAGCTGCTTTATGAACTAATGTATGTTTTTATGGTTGACTAGTATGGATAAAATTGATTCTACATCGGCGTGGATGCTTTACTAGTAAAACTCTATAGGCGTGTACTCAATAAGTTCCATCAGTGTACCATGAATGTGGGTAGGTCTACACACGTACGTACCTATCCAATGACACGTGCGCTACTTGATTTTGGGCATTTTCATTCAAATCTACACATGTTTCAAAAGTCGCACATTGTATTAATTGTAAGCACTTTTACTGTCTTTGAAAATGTGTGGAAGCCTCTAGAAGTAGTTTTGAGTATTTCATTTAAAGTTACTGGATAAAGCTATAAATATTTATAATCTCAACTGAACTAAAAACCAGAACAAGAAGAACAACGACTGATCTTGTGATCTTTGCCAAAGCGGAAGTAGTAATTCATTCTAACCTAGTTCATTCCTCTGTCGGTTGAAAACCAGTATCTTCAAGGTTATATTCAAAAAAAGTAAAATAAAAAAAGAGATTTACCGAAGTGGAAAGTCACAATAATTATCCTTTTTCAAGTAGTCCTGCCCGTTTGATTATTATTGCTCATTTAATGTTACT
>JAQIWO010000613.1:0-13245 GCA_034695405.1 Entomobrya muscorum | reverse complement strand
TGCAATGTAGTAACAGCTTGCTATGCAAGGTTCATTGTATGATGTATGGAATATGAATGTTTCAAGAAAGTTAATAAAACCCCTAATAATAATAATAATAATAACATACGGATAGGGAGATGATGGTGGAACCAAAGCAAATACTAAAATAATAGAAAGTAGGAATACACAATTCACACTCACACATAGACAGCCGTTTCCATTCAATGTTTTTGCAGAGAAGCGTGTAAATCAGAACGAACGAAACGTGAGGAATGGCGAATCATTACCAAACGGCATGAACTATGCCCTCTGCATATATAAACATGGTCAAGTAATAAAAAACAAGCAATTCTGTCAAGTTTACTTCGAAGAGAATAATGATTACCAAGTAGTGTGAAAGGTACTTGCATAATGTGACTTCTCCAAATCTGTGATAAAAGAATCGGTAATATCCGTTTAGTCTTCACGAAGCTAGGTATACATATCAGCCAACCTGATTTTTGTATATGGATGGCAAAATATTTAAGTAGTGTGATTTGCATAAAGAAATTTGTAACTCTTACCTTCTGTCTAAATTTATATTTGAAGAGCTCTCAGCTCTGATCTTCCAGAACTTGCAATTCTTTTGTTTAATCGTGGGTTTTTTTTAATGGACAGAGCTTCTTGAAAATGGTTAATGTCAAACTTACTATTATTCTGCACGGGAGTTTTCTCATCAGAAAATGCCATGAAAGAAGCAGAGAATCCTGAAAAACTAATTGTAAGAAATTTGGCAGTGTTTGGCAGACTCGTGTGTGTGTGTTCATTATATTATGCAGATATTCCTTAAATTCTATACACAATTCTTCGTGCTCTCCAACCACCCCGGGAAATGAATTTCCATGTTTTCATTCAATCTTCTAAGTTCTCTATCATGAAAGTTTCTTTTACCAACAATGAATATTATGGATTAAGTTAACTCTAGGCAAAGAAAACTTATATAAATTCCTCCCAGGATTCTCGGAGTAAAAAAAGTAGAATTCCCTTTACCAAAGACTATAGCTTCTCATTCTCTCTCTGTTTCACCGTATCATTTTTGTTATGATCCCTTTCTACTTGAATGCTGTTAGCTTGAGAGATCATCATTAAAACGTACATTTTAATGTAGTTTACCTGGAGCAAACAGAAATCATACTTTTGAAGGATCGCGAGAGAGAAATTTTTTACTTTTCCTTGGGCGAGGAATTAGCGAAAAGCGATGAAGTAAGTGTACACAAAATTGGAATAGTTTTTTTTGTTAGTTTTTTTGTATCTCTTTTAATTTTAAAGCTGGTAGAAGTAGGGATTTCGGTAATGGAAAAAATATTATTGTTTATCTCTGTATACTAGCTCTGTTGAGAGTTTTTCAAAAAAAGTTTCATAATTAACTTAAAAGCTAAAAGTAGAGTGATTGACAATTTCGACTAAAGTGGAAACTAAAAGCTACCTTGAAGAAATGAACAATTGAACAAAAATAAATGTAGTACGTTTACTTCAGTTTTTTATTTGTCACATTGTCAATTTTGAAATATTACAAGATTTTTTGATAGGTACGAACCACGTGAGTAAGTATATACGCAAATACATAGTATATTTGGTCGCTGACAACTATGCACCATCCCTAATTTTCTTCGGATCATCAATAAAGTATTGGGCATGAGCTCCCTTCCCTTGAGCAAATTCAAAATGCTTCCAGAATTCACCACGTGTCCATCCAACAATATCTTTGCATTTCACGCACTTGCAGCTCTTACTATTTTTTCCAAGAATCTGCGACATTGGTAGGTAAAAAGTAAAAAGCCTTACTTATTTTTCAATCCCAAATACATGTAGTCTTAAAATATAATAATCTTCAGAAAAAAAATTTACCTGTACACTGACTTTACTCATGGATAGCAACTCAAATTTCAATTCATTCTTGCTGGCAAATAACTTGCCAAAGTGCTGCTTGTACCAGGCTCTAGCATCTGCAAGCTTCACAAGGCTGCTGATACCAGCGAGTCTCTGTGTGATATGCGACGAGTCATGAATACGAAATTATAGCTGATTTTTTCTAACATAACGCAATAATATTTCATTTGCTAAAAAAACAGATGTATGCTTACTTCTTCCCTTAAACAGTTAAACTCATTTTCATCCACTGTATCCAAGTATTCCCCATATGCCACCATGAATTCATCCAAGTGCTTATCAAGCTCACATGCTCTATAACATGCACACAATGCATTTTGAATTGCTAAAACGAACTACAATTTAGGGTTTTAAAATGTATTATCAACAAATACTAAACAAAATCTCACGTAAACTTGGACGAAGTGGATGTAATGCCAACACCAATGACAAACGGCATATTCTCCTGAGGTCTTGCGTAGTACACGTTAACAGCATACCCCAATTGTTTTTTCATTCGGAGGTTTATGAAAGATCTCAATCGAAAGTAAAACTAATGAAAATTCAAAGAAAAAATAATAATCATGTGAAATATTAATATGTCAACAGATGGTCATTTTTTATAAACAGAAAAAAACTATTCTCACCAAACTGTTCCACCAGAGGGTGAAATTGCCAGGTTCGTACTTGCCGATATAATAGAAATTTTTAACGCTTGTGGTAAACCCATAGTTCAGATCAGACTTGGCCCGAAGGCATTTCTCTCCTGTGGGGATGGGGTTATTGTAGGCGAAACATGTATCAGACTGTAAAAAAATATTGATCATTCAATCAATCAATATAAAACCATTTACGACGGACTCTGTGCAAATATTTAAAAAGATAAAAAGGTTTGATGTCATTGAACGGGTTTTGTTTACGCGAAAATATTCTGATATCTTGAGCCGTGTTTGATGAAACCAACGGTTGTATTTTTCACCCTGCTTATTGACCAAGTTAACCAGTGCATTAACATCTTGAAGAGATGTGTTTCCTGCTGAAACAATCATGGCCATCGCTTTGTATTTGAACCCATTGGCAAAATTGTTCAGCTCATCTATGGAAATATCATCAATTTGGTTGATTGCATCGGACAACACGTCTCCTGAGTGTTTGCACGTCATAAAGTGGAGCAAGTCTCTGTGCAAGTGAAGGGAAATCATTTTATTATTTTTTTAGTATCAAAAGCACTAAAAAAGTATTGTCTTTCTTAATATGATCCCTTTACTAACTGGGTGATAAACTCGGCATTTGTAGCAAACATTAAATCATAGATTGAAGATACAGCTGCTTTCGCCATTTTAAGATTCGCTTCAGTTACAGACTTCGTGAAGAATTCTTCGTTGAGAGCTTCAATCTGCGGGAGTGTGTTTCCAGCCACGGAGTCAATGATTACAATTGAAATCCCGAAGACCTGAGGAACCAAATTGAACATGGTGTCGGGATACTTGTTGATGGTTTTCGATAATGATAAGTAGGTTGAAGCTGTCCAGAGTAGGGACATGGCGAAGCTGAAGGAACCAAAAGACGTTATAACGTATGAACTTTAAAAAAAATTACAACAGCGTTGGCTGATAACTTTGGTAAAAAAAAGAACCTACTTTCTTGCAGTGGACAAGGCATCAGCATTCAAATAGTTCACTGAATGCACGCTCATGTAATTATTAGGCATGTTTCCCAGATGCAAAGCTTTCACCACTTTTACCTTCGAATAGTCTGGGACTGTAGGTATAAGGGAAAAAATATTGTGAATGGCTTTTGGCCACATAATTTGCAAAAAAGTGAGAAAATAATATACTACCTTTAATTTCATGACGCTCAATAACTCCGTGCTGAACAGATTGAATGGCAAGCGCTTTCAAGTCCACCTCATTTTCCAAAATCTTAAAATTACTAACACAGTTGGTGGCGTCATTTCCCAGACTTTTCTCCACATCCAGAATCACATACTCCGCTTGAGTATGAGGCGCCACATGAACCCGTTTGCCTTTCAAGTAATTCCTCAGGTTTATGTTGGAAGAGAGAGTCTGAATTACAATCATTTGTGTGGGCTTCATGTGCTCCAAAACGGCGTGAACTTGGTCAGAACAATTTTCAGCTTCCTTCCAAATATCGCAGTGGTCTTTCAGTAGATCTATTGGCTCCACAACTTGAAGTTTTTTGGAGAGCTTAACCGGCTCATAACTCTGCTTTCCAAACATATTCCTCACTCTGCATTGTCTCCCTTCTCGCAGCTTCATCTCGTCGAACACGTGCTGGAATTTTTCATTGGACAGTTTCTTTACTTGATTGAGATAGCTGAAGATGGTCTTCATGATGTCATCGACATGAGCTTCTCCTTCTGGCGTCAGGAAGATGTCAATGGCGAGGAAGGTCGTGTACTTGTTTTCCATGAACCAAGAGTTAATCGGAATGTTAGAGTCTATGCACCAAATGTAGCCTCTGAAAATATTAGAAATATTCATACGAAGTCAGGTTTTACGAGACGTTGTGCCTTGGAATACAGGTGATTTCGGAAAAAAATATTAACTAACTGATTCTTTAAGAAGTGGGCTAAGCCGCCTTCCCCCTGATCATCAAGCACTTTCTCTAAAATGTGGAGGCTTTTGTTTTCTTCATTTGTCAGGAATTCTTCGGGAATCGGCCATGCTAGCAACAACTACAACAAAAATATTTTCAACATCAGCAGATTGTAATAGGTATATTATTATTATTATATGAATTAGTTTGAATGTTTGTGGTGCTTTACATTTGTGAAAGAGCACAACCCCTGAACCACGTAACGTTTGTTGTAGGATTTCCCGATGAGTTTTTTTTCTTTAGCGCTTGGCGGAGTTTCCCGAAGAATCTTTCTTTGTCCCTTTGGAAGGCTGCTGAAATGCTCCAGAATTATATTTTCTTGCTCTTCCAATGACAAGGTAGACTGAAACGTAAAGAAACAAAAAAAAAAACATGATGCAATGACGCTATTATAATACCTACCTATATGAAAGAAATAATTTTATGTTTGGTGATACCTCCAAGGCCACAGTCATGGCTCCTGCTACGTAATGCTTAGAATGAAAGTCTCGAAGCACTTTGTAAACATTCTTGGGCTCCAGTAAAGTTTCTTCGCTTCCACAGCCAAATTTTCCTAAAGGATGATCCTCATCAAGAGCTAGCTGAAGGATGCCCCATCTTCGGAGAAACTCAATATGCCTCTTCAGATGAAACTCTGAAAACAACAAGTACACAAATCTCAATTTTGTAATTGTTGATGCTCATCAAAACTTTTTGAATGATGTATTCATACAAATGGTTGTTTTTTTACCTGAGTCAACAGCATTGACTTCTCGATCCGTCATATTTTTTTCGAACACGGGTTTCGCCAACATACTTGCCAACATGTCAATCCCATTCCTAAGCTGGTTCTGTGGCAGGGCGCTGTAGTAGGTTGTGGCTTGGTTCTCGGTGAATGCGTTGAAGCCGTAGCTGTGATTCTGGAAGAAAGTCAAGTTTCAGGCTTTACATTTGATACGCATTGTTAGAGAAGCAGTAAGAAATTTCAAAGTAAAGTGGTGCATTTACTATTGAAAAGCTAAAGTATGTCTCCTCCCCGGGATGCTTTTTCGACCCGTAGTGCACCATATGCTCGGTAAAATGCGCAAGTCCTTGGCAGTTGATGGGATCATCCGTTATTCCAACATTAACTGTGACGGAAAAATTGCAGGTAGTATCGGGCAGATTTGAGGCAGTGGCATCCAATGGTGAGTTGGTGGCTTGATAACCATCGTCAGTGTGACTGTTCACGCCTATTTGTTGAGTTAAAATCTTCATGAGAGCTACAGCCATGTGTTGGTTAGCCAGAGGAAAATCCTGGGGAAATTGTGGGGGGAGCAGTTTCTGGTCCTGGAACTTCCTTTGATTCCCCAACGCGTTTGTAATTGTTTTGAATATATCATCCAATTTAGAAATCTTGCCATCCAACGGGTTGCTTTTGATTTGATTCGTTTTTTGGACGAGAACTGCCGTCAGGCCATTGGATAAGGTGATGACGCGATATTCCTTGTTGCCTATTGGGGATTTCTGTGGCGTAACACGACAGACAATCTTGACACAGTTGTTGTTTTTTGCTACCACGCGGGCCTTTTTCGCAATTCTCCGAACAGTGCTTCGTCTTTTGGCAGGTGGTCTTTTATTTGCGGGCGATAGTGACGGTTGTAAAAAAGCAGCCCCTAAATTCTTCATCAGGGCTTCATCATCATCATCTGTTTCCAATGCGTCATCAGACACTTCCCCTTCGTCATCGACTTCATCATCTGCTTCTGTTTCATTGAAATCCTCCGAAGTTTTCTCTTTCTCGGCCTCGACAGCATATTCTTCATCCATTTTCTCAGCGGTCTTCTGTATTTCCGGTTGAATTGCATCTCCGCTTCCGCCTTCCTGGCTATCCTGCTGCTGATTCTCCGCTTGCCCTTCATCATCGACTTCATCATCTGTTTCATTGAAATCCTCCAAAGTTTTCTCTCTCTCGGCGTCGTCAGCATATTCTACATCCATTTCCTCAGGCGTCTTCTGTGTTTCCGGTGGAACTGCATCTCCGCTTCCGCCTTCTTGGCTATCCTGCTGCTGATCCTCCTCTTCGTCATCATCCCCTTTGCGAAGGCGCTCGACAAGACCATTCAAGACATCCTTTTCTAGCGTTGTTAGCTCCGGTGGCTTGTCCGCGAGACATGACGACGTCACAAAAGGAGCAATGACGGGAGCCACCTCTGGCTCTGGAAAGAATTGACCTAACATTATGGTTTTTAAAGTGATCTCGTGTACTTAAAACTATTTGTGTGCGATGATACGGATTAGAAAAAAAACATGCTACTTGAAGTGTTTTCTAAAAGTATTTGGTTAGAATTGATGAACGTTCTGATTAGCAGGCTTGGAGGGTGCTTGTGATTTTACAAGCAGTTTACTATTTACGGAAGTCAACTTCATTGCGTTCATCAAAATTGCGTTTTGTCAGTTTCTCAAAATGCCCCTAACGATGATAATATTATGTAACTTTGGAAATAGTTTTTGTCGCATGGGCACGTTTCGCGGCAGGGTCGTCTTTTGCATTTGCCCGGATCTATAAAATGGAAATTACTCCAATATTCATTAAAACCACTGAATCTACGGTCATTTGGCTAAAAAGGGTATTACATCTTACGCATAATTTCCCCATCATAATAATAATCATTATCATTCCTCTCTGGTCTCTGGCCTTCTGTGTCCACACAAAGTGACAGTATAAGCATGACTCAACTTTCTCCACCGACTCTACTCTACGTCATATATATGCTTACAATCGATTCTATTTCATGATCATAATCATCATCATCAAGTTCAACATGATGGTGATCCTTAATGGAATCTGATCCTCCAACACCTCCATTGCATCATCATTTTTACTTCTATGTCTGCTTCCAAATATAGTAGAGATCCAAAAATAAATCTGGGGAGCAATGAAGTTAGAAAAAAATGGAGTAAAAACTCCTACAATTTTTTTTCATTCTCTTTGTGACAAGAAACATGAGACTTGCTTTCTACTAAAGTTACTGATTTTTGCAACCTTAAGTCCTCGAACAGTTTTTTGTTAGTTTATTGCTGCATCCCAAAAGTAATGTTGCGTGCCCAGCCCATATACAACTCCATGTACTAGACACACACTCTCTCTCTGGTTGTTGTTGTTGATACACGAGAGGAGGACTTGAGCTGAATTCAAAATTAGTTTTGTTGGGGACCGAGAAAATAATTTCACGTTCTTACCTTGCTCATATGTATGGTTCCTTTTTAGAGAGAGAAATCAAAGATGGCTGGGAAAAGCCAAAAGGAGAAATACCTTTTTAGTGTGCATGGTAGGCACTCGCCTATGTCATCATTCATCATTGCATTGACAAGGAAATTGAGAGTGACAAGGAACATTCTGAAGGAACACAAGGCGAAATTCACTGGTTTACTTTCTTTATATTATTTTTCATAAGGCATCTATCTATACACCAGTACAAATTGAAGTTATACGCAGAGATTTTTTTAGTATAGATGGACTTGTGCTACACATGTGTAGTGTGGTGAGGGCTAAAAATACATTATAATATTTTAGCCGTAACAAAATAAAATAGAATGCTGCTTTTGAGGTTATTTCGTAGTGTAATAATATGGATATGAAATACCGAAAAAACGGTCCCACTGGACCATTTTCGTGGCTCTACTACTGAACTCTTTCTCTCTCTTAGTGCCCATTCTATATAAAAAAAATCTAAAGAGAAAGAGAAAAAAGCGAGAGAGCCACTACATTTTCCGTGTGAGTTTATTCAATGACTGCATTCTGGAGAGAGGGAGAGAGAGCTTTTCCACTTTCCCTTTAAAATTATTACACTTTATTTGCACCGAGGCTTTTCTTGTGAAGATATCATGAAAATATAGTGAAATTGTTTAGTTCATGGTCCATTCAAACGGTTCACTGCTCCTCTGCTGTAAACATGTAATATTATTTTCTTACGAGCTGCATGGACTGCTATTTTTTCCTGGGGAAAATCCTCATGAATGTTAGCAGGAGAAAGAAAGTAAGGCTAGGCCAGGCCAAGAAAACATGGAAAAGGAGGGGGTAGTTTCTGATCGTTAGATGGAAAGCTTGTTGCAGAGTTTTTTTGGACGAAAAAAAACTGGAGAGGAAAACAAAATGAATTTTAAAACGGGAAAAGGCATATATGGGGCTTCAAGTGAATTTACAGATGATTGACGAAGAAAATGCGTTTATGTGGCTGATATGGAACGCCATAAAATAATGCATCCGTAGATTGTCTAGCGTTTTTTGGGGTTCTTCACTGTGTCCTGAAGTGGAAAGGAAGTAACAGAGCTAGAAAAATAACCTTTTTAAAACTGAAATCATCCAAGTATCCAACGCTCAGAATGGCTAAAAATACGAGACTAATCCAAAATACTTTAGTATAAATATTTTGACAAAAGCCCAAAAGAGCGAGAGAGAAGAGAGCAGGAAAAAAAGAAACCTGTTTTTTTTTACTCCACTAATGTGCGCAATATTACACGGGAAAGTAAACTACTTTTTAAAAAGAATCAACTTTCTCAAGTGGTCTTGCATCCATCCACATTATTTCCTGTGTTGTCGACCTAAGAAAACCCACCATGAAACGATGCATGCCACGCACAGATTTTTTCGTGCTCTGAGAGAATATATTATTATTTTCCCCCGTGTAACAGAGAAAGGAAAGGAGTTGGTGCTCAATTTGCTGGAAAATTGTCAACCATTTCATAAGAGTCGTGTCCTCGCGGAGGTCAAAAGTAAAAGCAGAGAAAAGTTTGTAACAAAAATATATATAGAGAGAACCTCAATACCACGACACCACCATTATCACCACTACTTTTCACTTCATTCTATCCACACTTAAGAAATCTCGGTGTGTAGGCAAAAATTGGGAAAAGTACCCAGGAAATCTAATACTTGTTTACCGGAACTTCCAAAAATAAACGGGAAATGGGTATAGAGGCTCGTAAAACTGTTAAAATAAATAACTAGGTTTAATATCCTTTTTGCCTTGATTGCACCAAAAGAAGTTTCGTTGTAGGGCTACGTGTTGTTGTATCCCCAAAGAAGAAGAAGAACAGAACAGCTCCCTTCATAATATTTTTATACTCCAACAGAAAAAAAAGAACAGCTTTCTATGAAGAATCAACCGACTATTGTCGGGTAACTCTGGAATTTTTATTTCCTGTTCGCATCGTCTTTTGTCCTTCATTCCAAACATTCTCTTGTGCGTGTGTGCGTTTTGTGTGTGGTTTGGTGGGTTGTGGAGGAATGCCTCAATTATAACACTCTCGAGATATATAAAGAAACATGTTTACTTACAGTCCTGCTGCTTTTTTTTCCTCTGGAGAAAACATATTACTACTACAAGCAAAAGAAATGAAAGGCAGCACAGCAGAGAAGGAGAAGAGCATAATAAAAGGCATTATCTTTGGAAATTCTAATAACCATTCATTTCATTCCTCTCTGTCGCCATTTTCTGCCAGCTCATCTGATCCCTGTGAAAGCTTTTTATTACGATGACATAATATTTTACTTACCACGACTAACAACTTATAACCAACTACTATCATCATCATCATCAAAGCATTGGCAGATCCCCCTATACAGCGTTTTCCCCTATTTTCATTTTTTTGCGGTTTCGTCGTCATTGCAAGAAGATGGGAATAACATGGGATATGATGGCAAGCCCTGCGGAAAAAAACTCACCTCATCAAAAATATTTTTTATGTTTAAAAAACTCAGAGTTTGCAACTTTTTCTTAGTTTTTTTTTATCACGAATGGATGATGCCATGTTCAATAATAATGATTGTTTATGTTGACGACGTTGACGTCAACCTAATTCCTGGAGAAGATCCGAATTTCCGCAGCAAAATAAAAAAATTGAAGCCATAAGGATGCTGAACATGAGAAACTTTGTGACATTCGATAAAAAGAAATGATATTTAAAAGACACACGTTTATAAATTTTTTTACCGCATTTTTTTTATTTTCACTTGAATAGAAAGCTCTTTAATCATCATCGTCATCGTATATATTTATATATTCTATCATATATAATATAGTATATATATATCTATAATTACATTGTGTAATTCTAATAGCAATCCATTTTAAAAATTATCTTACAACAATCATGATTTTTCTTTTAAACGTTTGTATTGAAATAACATGTACATTACTTGTAATTGGTGTATGTATATAGATAGATATTCACACAGGTATACATCCACTAATACACATACACACACGATAACAGTAGCAATTTTTATTATAGTTTATATTATATACATCTAAACTATGTATAATATACACATAGAGATACACATCTAAACCATTTCTTTTATACCTAAAAAAATTATCTTATCCTATGACAAATTTTTTTAACGCTTATAAATCACCGTGCTTTCATCGTATCAAATCCACAACATTGTAAGTACAATAATTTATCATTACACAGAAGAAGAAAAAACAGCTTAACTTACAAATTAACAAATAATTTCCTACTTTTTAACCGACATAGTACAGCACACAATTTATTTACTTACTAAAAAAATCGCTACAAAAAATGAATAGAGTAAAGGACACATTTATATGTACAATATGTACTTCAATGGCAATTAAGACAGTTTTTTTAGTAATAATAGTTTACTTTTTCATACAGTTAGTGGATTTCTTTTTACTCGACAAGAAATATTATACCGTGTACACCGTTTCATTATCATTTTTTTCACTTATCTTTCTACAAAACACCAACTTTTTTTGGCTTTTATTACCCCTGTTGAAAAAAATGATAAGAATATTACCCACGGGCGATGGTTTTTATGTTTTTGCTGTTGTAAAGGTATTTTGTTTTTTGCAGAAAGTATTGTGTATATAGAATAGCTTTGTATGATGCAATATAATATTAAGTTATACTTAACGAATGATGATGAAATATGCGCTAAAATATATATTTGCGTGAATTATGAAGAGGAATTGAATCATGGTAAATATATTAGCGATAGCTCTTTTGCAATCATATTTTTTAAATGTAAATATGCGTAATGGTAAATGAAATTATGGGTAACTTTGGATTTACTTTTGGTTTCCTTTAGATTAGCTCAATCTATAATAATTTATATTCTTGAAAAGAATTTATATAGCACACAGCAAAATATGTACACAAATATATATTATATATAATATATATATGCGTATATATGTTTTCACTAGAGTAGTAGTAAACCTGTATATATGTTACTGGCCAAGTCCACCGTCGAAATTCAATGCATTGTTTGAATACAATATGAATGAACAAATTGAATGTATAGCAAAGTAAAATTTAATGTTTTTATATATTTTTTAAAGTTAAATATATATGGGCATTTATATGTACGTATGTATGTATAAATATAATACAGACTAGACGGACACTTTTTTCAATTCTATGATAAGCTTTCCTCCTTGTTTACTTTCTCTTGACTGAAATCCATACAATTATAATATGAATATTTAGTAGATGCTTGCAAAACTATAATGAAAGGTATAAAGAATCTTAATGGAAAATAGAAAGACTGTAAGTACACAAGAATTTGAAGATTATACCAGCTTTTTTTCCTTCTGTTTTTCCATGTTTAATTGTGCCAACTAGATTTTCTACTCGGTTTACACATTCCTAAAAAATAAATTCTTAGAATCTAATGAAATATTTTCTATTGTTTTTGTGTTCCTTATCGGCTAAAAAACATTGTATCTATATTCCTGCGTACTGATATTTTTTTCTAGTAATCTAAATACAATTATATCATTGTCTCTCGCAAGTTTCCTCATTTCTTTTTGTAAAAATGATTGACAGAAATATGCAATAAAAAAGAGAACCTTCTTAAAATACTTCTTCTCTTATTTTATGATCCAATGATCATATTTTTTTAAAGATACCACCGTATGCCAAATCAATACTATATCGAATCACAATCCAAGCTAATATACCCAAATCAGTCCGAGCGTATAAGAAGAAAAAAAAGACTGTGTTTTTTTTTGTTCTCGGCAACAACAATATTTATTTATTTTGAATGGTGAGGTATAATATGCCATTTTAATCACTACACTATACTATTTTTTACCTGTTTCTAATAATTTTCTGTACAAATTTACTCATTTTTTTCCTGTAAATATTTATTTTTTATTCGGTTTTGTTTTTATTTGGTCTGGTCTGTGGAATAATATATTATAATCATATACATATTGTAATATGCTTATAAACATTTTTTTATGAACGAACGAAGAAATATGTGTACATGTACAGGTTAACTTTTTTAGTAGGTAGTCTCTACAGTTCTCTCTTTTGAAATTAATTGCTCATCATCATCATCATCAGCAGCAGCAGCATCGCATTTCCATGTACTCTCAGAAAAATACACAATTATAGCATGACTTCTTTTTTTCTAATAAAAGGATTCACTTTCCTTTTTTTCACAAATATATGCACATTTTTTACAGACAATGATAACAGCAGCTCAATCTAACAACATGATGATGACGGTTCTTATAAATGCAAAATGCTGATGATGCACTTGTTTTGTATATAAACATGTAAATACAGTTATAATAAACTTCATTAATTTCCTCACAGTAAAAACTTTCTCTTTTTTGGCATATTTTCTGCATTTTTAAGTATGTCAAGTCTAAAAAAAAAAGATCGAGACAAGCATATATTTTCTTCTTCTAATGAATTCGAGTGCTAAAAACACTTAATTTTGTTTATAAAGTTTTTTTT
>JAQIWO010000612.1:0-13245 GCA_034695405.1 Entomobrya muscorum | reverse complement strand
TCTGCACCAAAAAATATTTAATAAAAGACAAACTTAAGGTAAACCAAAACTTTGCTAGATTAAAACATGACAAGCTTTAACGTCAACTAAGCGCTTAATTTGTGTATGGTTTTTCCGTCTCGTGATTTAGGTGTTAAATAGATATAGGTTGCTGAAAATTGAGTTCGTATGATTCGGTCGCTGAAATAAATATTTTATTTGAAGGTTCCTTGCCTTAATACATGGATTAAGGGATCAGTCCATATGCATTGATGCATTCAATATGGAATCATCTGCTACCCCCTACCTACACTGTCCGCAAACCAATTCTCCATTTTATCTGATATGTCATTATATCTTTCCGAATTAATTTATATGCATTTCTCTGCTGAGAGGCGAACTAATGACAAGCATTTGGCAGTAGCAAGAAGAAATTTTGTTCGAGAAAAATTTGACAGTGTGGCACAAATACTCTAAAAACGAGAGTTATTTAGCTATATACTAAGATTACAAAAACAATACGACATCTAAAATGTATAGGTACTGCTATCGCCACTTATTTGCTCACACTCAATTTTCTAGATGGACGCACACATATTATGTAAGTTATTCATATGACTATTCTACATACAAGTTGCATACTATGCAATAATCAATCCTAACCATTTATTATCAATTCAAAGTGAAAATACTTTTTTCTGAACTCTGGACAATGCTCGCTATTTAAGAAATCTTGCAATCATTATTCCAACAGCTACACATTATCTTCTAAATCCCCAAACTGGGGTTTTGGAGATTCGCGTCGCATTAAAATTTTGCTTGATGATGTTTAGCTACCAGACATCCTAAATTCCAGTCCTGCTTTTTTATATCGATTTCTTATGCTAATGACTTCAAAGTCACATAAAACAAAAATACAAATGGATAGTTACTCTACAGCCATTAAATCATTGCCTCCGCATTAAACAGTGAATGTAGCCATGTGTTTCTACTGTTCCCTGTCCTTGAAGTCTGGCTAAGCTGCTCTCTGCGAATTTGGAATGGGAAGAAACTTGTTCCGTAAAAACGAAAATCGAGGATCGTGTAAAAAAAAGTCGAATAAAATATTCAAAATCTTTTAACCATGCATTGATAACTGACGTACGTAGGTATAAATATATATATATACACATACATATAAAATATATATACTATATAAATTTATCCTGTCTCCTCCGCCGCACTGATCACACCACCACAAACTTTTAACCTTGTTTTTTTTGCAGTCCCAGTACCCCCACGCATTTTTAACAGAGGAAGGAAATGCCAGACGGGAGGATAAAAAAGATAGCACCCAATAAGTAGTGTTATCTGTGTTAGTATGAAGTTTAGTAAGTCAGTGAAATGAAATTTCTTTTCTTAATAACAGTTAATTAGCAGCTTATTTTTTGCCTACCTGCTACTTGTTGTTTTGAATGGCATATATAATGATAATGATGATAAGCCAGTTGTTAAAAGCCCATCTGGCATGCTCATACGAATCGAAAACGGACTGTGTAAAATATTTGGTTAGAAGAAAGGCAGACATGTAAAATCTAGCAAATGTCCCAGCACCAACAATTTTTCAATACCGGGTATGAACGATGGAATTCCAGGTAACATTAAAAAATTGTGTTGCGACCAATTGGGCTCGTGTTCCGCGCAAGTAGAAAGGAATTGTTTTGAAAAATGGTCTCATGTAAGCAAAAAACTGATAAAAGCGCATCTAAAAACCGATTATTGTTCCAATGAAGAAATCCCGGTTGTATGCTGTGTCTGGGTTGCGTAAGGTTTTACATGCCCAGACATCAGAAGAAGGGAAAATGCACAAATCGTAAAAGTTGTAAAAATGTTTATCTTGTTTAAGTAAGGATTTTTCGAAGGATGAATGAAAATTCATTGTGGGAATGAAAAATAATAAATCCACTAAAGTATTTTAGGTACGGTAATATTAGCTCGAAATTCACGCAATTTAGTATTGGAAAATGAATAATTTGAATTATTTGACCGAATATTTCCCCATAAAATGACTATAAATAATATCATTTCTCGAAAAAATAGCCAAGGAACGTGTAATAAGTAGAACAGCAGAAATTGTCCTTAGAAATTTATTCTTGGGATCGCACAGTTGACTTTAAAAATTTAATGAATAAATCCGTTAGCAACCAGCAAGAATAGGCAATTAATTTACTGAAAGTAGGTTCCCTTTTCATTTAGAAAAAGTAAAGTTCACAAAATTCCAAAAAAAAATCACACACTTTTTTTTGTGCAAACTGACTAAAATTAGCATATTGCAGAAAGCAAAAAACTACTTTATTTTCTGGATATTTCGAGTTTGCACGACTTTCGCTCCGGTTCACGGTCCTTTAAGGTTTGGCATTTACAGGTGCATTAGTAAATTCTCACCCATCCATTCTCTCAAGGACAGAGTAATAACGGCTCTGAATCCAATACTCAACCCAGCTCATTTAAATTTTTTTGTTATTTTATTTTCGGAAATTGAAACTGTATTTTGAAGGCATCCTAATTTTTTTAAGCCACCTGCTATCATTGATTATTGGCTCAGGACAAGCATCTTAGTTTACGCTGATAACTGACCTTTCCATAGGACTACATCGTTGACTTATTTTAAATTATTTAATGATGTATTGTTCGTTTTATGAGGAAAATGCTTTTAAAAAATATGTTACGAGATACTATTATGTCTTGTTTTTGGAGAGGGTGACAGAAAGCAGGAAAAACGTTTTTTCACAGTTGTTTTGTTTATATATCAATTACTGAAGTAGAGTAAGCATGCCTATTATTCATTCCCAATAAAGAATCCTGCAAAATTATTAGCACTCGTAATGACACTATCGATATCCTTGTTTCTCTTGTTTTGTAAGGCTCACAGTTTTTAAAAATGGGGTATTTTTTTTGAAAACTTAGCGGAAAAACCATGTACAAACATTATTTCAGTATTGCGTGGCGGGTAATCCCGGTTGAAAAAATGGGACAAAAACTTCTGCAAAAAAAATCTCTTTTCATCTGTCTCCAGTCGTATTAATTGTTTAAAAATAATTTGAATGTAGCTACAACTCAGCTATTGACTCCGGTGGTTTGTCAACATTCTCATTTCGAGCATGGCATTTAAATGTAAATTGTTTTGAATAATGCTCGATGTCAATAATGTACTTCCCACTTTAAATTTCCTTTGAAAGATTTGAATGTATGATATTTTGTGTGATAAATACTGTAAGAGTATTTGAATTCATTAAAATGCAATTAAGATTTATTTTTAGAAGATTCAAGCCGGACACCATATCGTTAAAAAATAAATGAAATAATGCTCAGAATATTCAAAAAATAAAAATAATATAACGATAATGCAAAAGATAAACAACACTCGATTATGAATTGATTACATCTTACATGCTTAGTTGTATAAAATGAAATGTGTTTTGTGTGCTGCCACAAATGTTTTGAGTTGTAAACTGTTGAGAGCCTGCGTCTCATTTGAGTTCTCGGTAGCTCATCTCAGGCTGGTTTTATATGATAACTGCACGTCTATATTTGTGTATCGTCTTCTGTGTCAGTAAATGGTATCTTTTCCTCTGCTTATACTAATTATAATCATAAGATGCTGAATGCTTGTATACGAAATTTCATCACATAATATTACCCTGATTGCGTATACTCTCCTGTCTGTTGGCAACGGTCTTTTAATAAAACAGAATGGGGTTTGTTTATAAAGCATATATACTCACTCCAATATATTATGACTTGGAGAGAGTCAAAGCATTTCACATTCACAGTAATGCTTAATGCTTTCCCATTGACCCAGTAGCCTGCTGCAGGTACTTTTTTAATGATAGAGCTCGACTGTTCCAGAAAGCTTTTAAGAAAAATTAAATCTTATTGGAAGCACGACAGCCTTTCTTAATGCAGCTTGAGACAATCGTGACTGCATATCTCATTTTACTAATCCTGATTTATTTTCTTTATGGTGATTTTTTTGAATGAATAGAAACTACGCTTTAGTTTTGAATCCCCATTATTCCGTGATAAGCTGGTTTATGGGGGACGCTTCAAGTTCCATTGTTAGAGTAACTGCTGGTCAAATCATGCATCCGGTTTCGTATTTTCAATATCGGAAATTTTACTTTTGTCGTCAATAAAGCGCATAAAACACATCGTGCGTCGAAAATTCTTGTACAAATTATCATATTTCGGTCCTGTTCTTATCATTTATCGTAATGCTAGCGTTTAGCGCTTATCGATGATGCATTCATAAAACCGATTCATAAGCACATTTGCATTTTGTAAATTACTACTGATAAGATGGGAGGAGGTTCAGAGGATCGTCTTTCTTCTCTTTTAAATTGGCCTGTAAACGGTGTTATATAAACAAAGTGCGCGGTGACAATTTTCTCTGTGACATTGGTTGTATTGATTGCACCTCATTGTAAAAAGTAAAGGCATCTATGTTATGCCGAAAAATCAGTCGCACGTATAGTTTTTGACAAATTTTAGATGTTGATTGGGTTAGTGTGGTGGCATCATGCCATATTATGAAACTTGAGAAAGCAGGCAGATCCAGTTTATTCTGGTTTTATCATGATTAATTTTTAAAGTGCATAATGCGTACATGAAACTTTCCTTGCTTGTTTGATTGTGCCATGCCATGCGACTGCTGACTAATATTAAAACGAAGTAAAACTGAACACATCACAAGAGTAAATGACATAGCAACAAAATGAAAAAGTTGAAATGCTTGATTCTTCTATCCTGCTGTTAGGTATAAATACCATATCATATGTTACCTTTCTGTAGCAGTCCATGAAACTCTGGTTTTTACACATTTTATATACACTTGTGTAAGATGCAGGATGTCCGCGTCAATTCATAAATGGAAGTTGACAAAGCATTTCTCTAAACAAACAGGATGAGTGTTGTGGATGTTTACGCAGATACACATATGTTTACTTAATTACCATTTTCCTTAGGAATTTATCAAGTCGAGGTCACTCTATTGTTGAAGGTGAATAGATACGAATGAATGGAAGCAGTTTCTCGGTTCATTCCCATTTTAACACACTGATATTGTGTTTGTTTTGTTTTTCGACATTATTCCTGTTTCACTCTACTGATCATGGCCAAAGATCCAGTACTCCTCATAAAATTCCAGAGAACAAGTGAGGAATTTTTTTATTCTAAACTGAAAAACATAAAATCTTGTCTTTAGACACCAAAAATGATGTTTCTTCCTCGTTCCTGTTTCAGGAGTCTTTTTTCTGCTTCAAACTTTTTTATGTGACTGTCGGTTAGCTGGATTTAATGCTATATTTTTGATGATTGATGGATTTAAATTTAATGATGTGAGAATGAGAAATGATAACTTTTGTTTTGTAACTTTTGTTTGTTCAGTGACGTGACTTTTAGGTTCACTAGAGAAAATAATTACCAAATAAGCCGATACCCATACCCATACCAATTTTACCAAGTTAGTAATATACAAGAAGAAGTAAATAGAATTACACTTAAATATTTAGTTTCATTATAATTTATAAGCAAATTATGACTCCAGTTAATGTGAGACTTTGATCCCAAGTTTGCACAGTAGCAAATTATAGTGAACCTCTCAGAAATTTGAATAGCTTTCCAGGAATGTGCAAAATCGTTAGCGGGGGTATTAACGTAGGCATTTTACTAGCAAGCACGTAAAATACTTTTAATTCAAATCATGATACAAAGTTGCAAAGAGTTTTGATGAGTAAAGTTGAAACTCTAATTAAATAAAAATATGTCACCTGTAAACGCCCAAAGCCTTTTGTTCCGAAGGTTGATAGGTCGCAATCTAATAGATATGCTATGGTTGTTGATGGTATACAAATTGTAAAATGAAAGAAAATTAAATGTAGCTGGACAAGGAACTCTAAATAGTCAGGAATTAAATAAATATGTGCATTTTGATTGATACCTTCTCATATGTCTTTTCTTATCTGGAAACACCATACAAATTGTGACAATAAAAAGTAAATTGACATGGCGAATCATTTTGTCTCTCCAGAAGCGCGACACAGTAGCACATTTACTCTGTCAAGTTTGCTCTCCTATTTCAAATAAGGCGTTGTAAAAGACGCTCGAAAACTCATGGAAAGAGTGATAAAGAGGCTGACTTATAGCTTGACTTTACACAGTTTCACAATATTTCATCCTGTCCAGATAAGCCTTTTGGGTGGTCTATGTAATTTTTACATGGTGTGAGGTTATAAAAAAATTAGCGAGCTTAAATTTAATAAATATTATGATGTGATGATGATGATGGTGATGATCTGTACAAGTAAAAATTGATAGTATGATAACGTGGGTGAATCCACTTCAAGATAGAAACTGTGCTTGCAATGATTAGTACAAATTTTAATGACCATAAATGGACACTTGAATGAGGACATATAGTATGGCCCCTATTCCATATTATCCTCGGGATTTATTTTTTGTAAACATGTGTGAAGAAAAAACTTTTTAATTTTATATTAGTACATCTGCTGATTTGATTATTGCAGCTATCAGCATCATAAGTATGAGCAACTGAAACCAGTCCATACAATGTTGCATGAAAAATACTTCAATAATTTTTAAAGTAGAAATAATTGATAAGTTACCTTCCAGCGACTAGATAAGCCATTCAAATTATTCAACACTCAAGACGCTCAGAATTTAGCAAGATGTGCAAATCTTATGAGCTCTGAAATTTTTCAAAATATGCAGGTGACATCATTCCATCGATTTTTTTAAAAATAGAATATATTTGCATAACATAAAAATTCAAAATGACTGGAGAAGGTATGAATTGATAAGGTGAAGTTTAAAGTTTTTTGTTGCTGCGCGAGATTCAAATAAAAAAATATTCCATTCGGTCATCCGCCTTTCGAGTCTTACTTCAAAATACCAAGGTTGAAGTCAATCGTTCAGATGAATAGAAATGCCAACTTTTACAAATGCATTTTCATGGAATTTATCTACTGGCTCTTGGTATATAGATAACATTATAGCCTAATAAATAGTAATACTTTCTTTCAGTTTCATCTTCATAAATACTTTATTTTAAAGAGGAGAGATGATTCCAGATTCATTACACATTTTAATGTGTACCTACATTTTAAGTTTGCATTGCATAAGGAGCTCAAGTCGGGGATTCGAACTCAAATAAATTTATTCATGTCGCATCTACCATTTCACGTAGATTAGATTCTCAGCAAACCAAAGCATAAATTCCACTTAATTTTATTCCATACGAAAAACATTTCTACTGCATATCATATCATAAATGGCTAGTCCCAAGAGAGCCACAGAAAGAAGTGGGCAGGATTTGTTTGTTGTCTCATCGACATTATTTTATTGCCACTTTTCATTATCAGTTATTGCTATCAACTCATTTTTATTTTTAATTTACACAATAACGATTTTCCCTCGTCATCATCATTTTCTCCCTTCACCCTTTCACCTTTTTAACAACTGTGAAGGTTACACTTTTGAAGGTATTGTTTTGAAATTTCTTGCATTAATACAGTTTTTATTTGAAAGAAACCAGATTTTTTTTTAATTCAAATTTTGAAACAAAAAATTTGAGTGACAAAAACAGTTTCCAATATTTTCCAACTTTTGAATTAAAATTTCAAAATACAACACAGACATCAACACACGGGTCACATTGGCAAACCGTGAAATATTGCCTTTCTGGAGCCAAATTTTTTCAGCCAAATACTGACACATGCTGATCTGTGGAATTGGAGAGCATCTTACGCTATGTTAAGTTGAGATAGGCGTGTAAGCTACACAGTTAACCTGCAACTTACGCAATATTTTTAAAATTGTGGACGTTACTGATGACATTGTATCTTGCAGTCAATCATAACTCTTGTTAGTTATAACTCTTTGAGATTTGCTTGGTGGTATGTATGAAGTTATATTTGGAGCGCAATAAAATAAAACTAAGGCACAAATTTATGGAGGGCTTTTATATTGATTGGTATTCAGATGCTCTGTAATAAACTATAAAGTCTTTGTTTTTCGTGGATGCTTCGTGCAAAAAAAGCTAAATAAAATCTTCAAGATAATTTAAATGTGTACAATCCTTTACTACCTGAGATGATCGTCCAGATATTCTTATAAAAGTAGAGTAAGAAAGGCTCTAGGTCCAAAGTTCAGGCTTTTTTCTCAGTCAGTGACAAAAAACGCAGAAGGAAAGTAATAAAGTATTATTTTAGAACATCCATAATATTTAAAGGCAGATACTGTCTAAAACAGATGATGAAAGTCGTATTTTCTTAATTTGAAAATAATATAATACTTTTTTTATTAAAATTCTCATTCTATTTGATTCATTCAGTTCCAGGAGAGCTTTATCGATTAATGAACTGAGTACCGCGGTAAATACTAATTACGGCACTTTTACTTTTTTCGTCATCAAAGCGCAACAAGTGCAAGAAAGCATTTAATGAGAGAATAATATATGTATACTCATTCAATTCTTATCGTCACAGTAAAATATGGGCTTATCATTGAATGATTCATAAAAGCCATTCATGAGTGCATTTGTTAATCACTACTGACGTTGTTTGAAATGGAAGCGAAAAGATGGGAGATGCGATGAGGCGAAGAAGATCGACTTTCTTTCCTTTGGTTTGGCTTACAAAACACAGAGATAAATATGAACAAAGTCAGTGCTGACGTAACTGTCAACGGATTGAACTCTACTTATCATACAGTTTATTCACGCATGCATGGGATGAAGCGTATTCTCGTCAATTCATAAATGGAAGTTGATAAAACTGTTTATATAAAAATGCGTATTGTGTGTGTTATATAATCCTTATGCGGAGTCACAAGTATTTACTTACTTGCAATTTTCCTTGAGAATTCCTCGGGTCACTTTACTTTTGAAGGTGGATTCTTCTCTGTCCATTCCCTTTTACAATGATACAATGATTACAATGATTCCCTATGATATTACAATTTGAAAAAATTGTTTTACCCTTTTCACACATTAGTGATCATGTTCTTCCTCTTATCTTGGCGAGATAAACGATCCTGAATAACTTCTAAGCTTCAGAGAACGAGGAAATTTTTCTGTATAAACGTAAATGGGAAAACAAACAAAATGTTGCCTCCAACAAAACACCAAAAATGATTGAATTTTGTCTTCCTCGTGTCTTTCTCATGCAGCTTGTTCTGTTTTAAGCGTTTTTATATGACTATCGGTTTACTGGATTTCAGACAATACGTTTATCCAGAGCTTGAATTTAAGAGCAATAGGAACATTTTTTAAGATGTGAATCTTTTCTAGTAACCAGGAGGAAAGTAAAAAAATAAAACGGACTCTCAGAGTGGCAGTGGAAAGGCAAAGGTCAATGATGTGAGAATGAGATGTGATAACAACTTGTGTATGGGTTTATACAAAGATTTTTAAATGACGAAGGAACTAGTCATTTTGGAATTTTTATACCTGCGGAAGCGAAACGAGTAGGTATATAATCCACATTTCTTATCATTTCTCTTGTTGTGACATCTTGATGTAATCAAAGTTTAATGAACGGCAAGTGGAAACTTTTACTGCTGGCCATAATCCCAAGATTACTAGAGTCTTCGATGCATGAGGCTCCCAAAAGCTAGTTTAGCTTGGTGTATAGTTTAATTTTTTTAACAATATTTTTATTCATCAAAATAAGGTTACAATACAGCCTTGTACCTAGCAACGCAGAAATATATAGTGGTGGTGATAGAATGGGCATGTAAAAGACTATACATTAAATATAAATATTAAATAAACATAATGGAGCAAGCTTGCAAAAAAGGTGTGTATCGAATCATGTTATCAAATTAAAAAAATTTTGTGGGAAAATACAATAAAACTAGTCATGTCAAACGATGAAAACACGTAGATAAATCGGTACATATAAACAGATAAATGTAGTATATACTATACCGTATATATAGTAGGTATATAACGTATATATGGTATCTAACGTATACATAGTATATAATATGTAGTATAACATGGGACATTGGCCAACCCCTGGTGCCGGTCACGATATGACCTGGGGTTCTCTGACATAAACTGATTGTTTTTAACCCCTCTATCGAAATATGCAATAAAAATTTTTGCGGTAGGACCCGCCATTGGGTCGTCACTGGGCTCCCGACGCCACAGGGTTCGACCTATGAGGCTGAATATCCCTAGCGACTGAGCTCTTGACCTGTCGAGTCTGTGTAACAAGTTTGAAGTATATCGATCTAACGATAGCAAAGTTAAAGCATTTACGGACGGACAGACAAACAAACCAATCGCATAACTACGATAAATCACGATTTATCTACGTAATAAATAACCGTTAATTAAAACAATCTGTGTGCTAATACGACTACAAGGACAAGCCCGAGAATTGAAAAAGTATCCTCTTTCTTAACATTAATAATTACTCAAAACGCGAAACATTGTAATTTTTTTATTTAAAAAAATAATTGTATGAAAACATGTCATATCTAAACACCCAAAATCTATTGCTCCGAAATTTTATTGTTGTGCAGTTGCATAGATAGTTCTGTCACACTGATGTTTAGAGTAGTAACATTAAATAAATTTGACATCATAACTAAACGCTTTCCCCATCTATCATGATTATTATCTATTTTGATTTTCAAAATTAAAGTAAAACAGGATATAAATGAAACCAAATCATTTATTCTTTATTATTATCTGGAATAAACTTTTTTTCAAACATTTGTGAAGTTTAGTCTAGTGATCTTATTTGATTTTATCTGCCGGTTTGCCAATTGCAACAGGATCAGCTCAATCAGCCGTCAGTAATGTTATTATGAAAATTACTTCATAGTTTTTTAATTTATCGAAAATTTTATAACCTGATAAGTTTTCTGCCAGCTACTAAATAACTCTAAACCCAGTCAAATTATTAAGCAGTATACGCTTTCAACAAAACGTGCAAATTAATGTTATGAGCTCTGCAATTTTTCAAAACTACATATTATGACATTCCACCGTACACTTCACAAATAAATTGGCAAATATAAAGAAAATGAATTGAAAATTATTGAATAATTAATAGATTAAAAAAATGTTATCTTTAATTCTAAGTTAGTCAAAAATGCCACTAAGTTTGCCTAATGTAAACTGTTGCACATTTAAAAAAATTGGTTATCAGAAGTGCCTGCATGCTTGACGCACAAAAGTTTATCTGATAACAAGACAAGCATGTAAAAAATAAATAAATAGGCAATGATAAAAAAGCGGTTTTGCTGGGCCGGACAACTTTTTTTTAGGGAATAGTCCCATTGGGTCATCCAACTTTCAATTCTCAATTCTCAGTGTCAAGGTTGGTGTCAGTTGCCGTTTGTATGAATAGAAATGCACATTTAAAATAAATGCATTTTCATGCAACTTATCTACGGGTTGGTTGTAAAGAGATAGCATTTTGACCTAATAAGTAAAAGTATGAATTTTTTTTTCAGATTTGTATTCATAAATGCTTTCCTATAGAAGAGGAGATGTGGTTCTACCAAATGTCAATACCTATTGGATTGCATAATGAGGTCAAGTCGGGTATTCGTATGCATTTATACTATTCGTATTGCATCTACAATTTCACGTAGATTTCCAGCTAACTAAAACAAGATTTCCAATTCTTAATTTAAATTCAATACAAAATGCAACTCGATTGCAGATTGCATATCATAAATGGTTAATCCCATGAGAGCCCCAGAAGAGTGGATATATCTTGTTCCCTGTCTCGTAAACATTTTTTTCAAAATTAACAACACGTTCCTCTGTAAATTTTTGTCATATTATCTCATTTTTATTTGCAAATAACTATTTGCATTTACACTAAGTATTTGCTGTTTTATCTTTAATTTTTTTCCAAATTCATTCTATTTTGTTTTTCCTTCCACGACATATCTCAGACCTTACACCTTAGGAGGCTGACTTATTGAAAAAATTAATTCAAGTAGCTTCGAAATGTGACAAGTACTCCATAAATTTCCAATCATTAAAAAAAATATGCGTGACGTAATTTGTAACCCCTTTCTGCGCGGCGGATTCGCGCGGAGGTATTTTTTATAAATATATTTTTAAAAGTTTTAAATTCAAACGTATAATAATTGTTGGAAATTTTCCCATATGATATCATCTATTTAAGAGGATGAAGGTGATCAATGCCGTAATAAAGCGGATGTGGAAACTCATCCAAACACTATTTTTGTACAATTTACTTTTCTCTTAAAACAAGTTCTGAAGATGACCAGTTATGGTGGTTTCAAATGTTCGGAATATATAAAAAAACATGCTTGACACTTGCATGAACTTGCTTCTACACGTTTCCATGAGCTTGACAATGACACGACATCTTGAAAAAACAAATAGCCTGTTTTATGGAGAGTGCACAGCACAGATAACAGACCTAATTAAGTTTAGAGACTGTGATTTGAAAATGGAGCTTCAGAAGCTCTCTTCAGCAGCTCTGAACATGAAAACTCGAGCTGTATTTGAACAGTTATTAAAAAATATAACAAAGTCTGGAGTTCGGCAATGAAAAAAGGATTTAAAAGCTTTCTTTTGCAAAATTGTATTACAGCTTTGCCCAATATTCGAAATTAAAAAATCCCTTCCAGTTGATGACCTACGCACCTGTACTACCTTCTACTTCTTATCTACAATCACTTACGTACCTGTGACACGGCAATCTGCTTTCAATTGTATACTATATGAAGCTTGGAAAACATTTATACATAGGCCAAGCCCCTCAAAATTATAAATAAATCACTTAATAATGGAATTACTTTTTAGGGTAATTCCTTCAGGTCAAAGGTTTTCATTCCCTATCCAACGGCAACACGGCTGATGTACACGTTTTTGTCAATTGTACCTATAACTTTATTATGAAAAGAACTTGCCATCAAAGATTCAGTGACTCAAAGATTTATCAAATTACCTTTTTTACCTTCAAATATTAAGCCTTTTTCTATTGTTTTAGTAAAAAACAAAGACCCGATTAGGGATTATCGGTCACCCTCGGTATTTTCCACCCAATCGTGATAACTGGTCATCCAATTTTTGCCACAAACATTTTAATGAATGATTAAAATGGGCAACTAGGTAGTTACCCGGTACCTAAGCAAAGCCAGAAGCACGATAAAGTATCATTCTTCAACATCACATATTTTAAGCGGAGTAGCAACTATTTGCATAGAAGA
>JAQIWO010000611.1:0-13249 GCA_034695405.1 Entomobrya muscorum | reverse complement strand
AATAGACAAAACACCAAATAAATCTCTTTCGTCTTTGTCAATGATAGTGTCAAAAAGCGATTGCATGTCTAAAGGGGTGGATGCAGTGGGCGAAACACAACTAAATACTATTTCACATCTACAACTTATTTCATTCTTAATCATGTACTCATTGTATGACCGCCTATACAGTTCCAAAAGTTTCTTGCAATATGCCTTTGGATATTTATTTCGAGCAAAAAATGCAAAGCTGGGTTTTCCACCAGCAACACAATGAGCAAATATTGGACACGAAAATGGTACTCCATACAATTTTGAACTGCAATGCACATGCTTAAAACTTTCACCATAAAACTTGTGCACCATTGCACAAACTTCCCCCTCCTCCGAAACTTCCGGGGTTGTGTTATTATAAGTAAAACATCCCAACGATGAAAGCAGTATTGGATAGTACTCTTCGTTTGGAAGGCGTCCCATACGTCTGCGAACTGCTTCAATTTTCCAAAAAATGGCATGTCCTGCCAGTACAAAGTCTCGTGCAAAATGTATTACAACTTCCTCTAGCTCTTGAATGTGAAACTGCTTAAACATATGCTTTGAAGCCAGCACGTTGCAATTTTGACCTAAAGTTTTTATCATGGTGTAGGTCTGTATTATTTGTCCTTCCGCCGAAAACCTGCGCAACTCGCGATAAAAAGCTTCATAAAACTCTTCTCCGAATATGTAAATGTCCTCAGTCTCAATTTTCAAAAGTTCTGACGAGGCACATGCAGCGCAGCCAAGTATGTTTTTTGAATACGTGTTGCAGCAGCGAGATTGCCATACACGATAAGTCACGCTTTCTGGTAAATTTTGGATGGCCGCATCAATAGCAGTTATGAATGCTTCACGTAATTTCTGCCATGAAAAAACCTCGTTGGAAAAGATAATTTGCTGCAACGTGAAATCTTGATATTTGCCAAGCTGAATACTTAACACTTGAACGGCACGTAAAACACTTTGCATTCCACGCACATCAGATGTTGTCAGCCTACTTATTAAAACATTTCGAGGTAGAGTTTGATATTTCGTTGGTTTCATAAAGTTCCAATTCTTCGAGATTCCAATCAGTCCATCTACACAATCACTGCTCTGGGGAGTATTCGACATTATGTCAGTTCACGATATACAAACGAGCGTGTTTTTTTACGACTTTTTTAGTAGATGTTCACATATAAGCTTTTCCACTTTTTCCTGCACGCTGTTTAAAGTTTCATCATCAGTGCAAAAATGTGAAGAGTCTTTTAGCAAAATTGAAGAAATAAATAATTTTATCCACTTTTGCAATGATTCATCATTATTAAACTTTGTAATCACCATATCCCTTTCAAGTTGCTTTACTACTTCAAACATATGCATTCCCGAACACATGTACGAAAAGACAATCAAATCCAATTCCCGGTTGTGAGATTGAAAACTAGTCGGAAATGCCGTTTGTTTAGACTTTCTGAGGGCTTCTCGATTTAAAAAAGCCTTTCCAAAAAAATCAAGCTGTAGTTGGTAACTGGTTAGGGATGTTTCAATAAATGCATTTCTTACAATGAAATCCCAAGTTTCTTTTTCTAGCAGGCATCTGTAGAGAAAGCTCTCGTCAATGATTGCAAATACTTTCTGCCATGCCTCATCTGTGAGCATTATATGATGATCAACTTCATCTTGCAATCTTGTGTTTGCTGGAAACTGACTTAAATTTGTGTGTATTGATTCGTTCAGAGAGTAAAGTCCATTGCTACATGTATTTATGTTTTGAGAGTTTTCCTGAATATTGTTGAGCCCTTCGCCGGCGTTCTAAACGTAAAATTGTACTTATTAAGTTTATTATTTATTTTATATAGCAATTTTATTTATTGAATTATATTGTAGAATAATACAAAACTTTACCAAAGCTGAATTTATTTTATCATTGATTTCTTTTACATATTTCAGCAAAAATATCCGAGCTTTTCTCTCCGAATAATTTGGAATTGTTTTGGATAACTTTTTAAAAACTTTAATAGGGGAATTGTGGCTTGAAGCGACAGCACTTGCAAATATCTCTAACGTACGAGTAAAATCAATTTCAGGTTTCCACTCAGGGTTTCGATTTTCGATGCCAACGTGACAGCTTATTCGGCTGTTAGATTTATGTAAAAGAAATCTGTATCGTTTTCTTAATTGGGCCGGACTTTTTTCTGGCAGTCCAATGCGGTTGCAAGCTTCCTTCCAGTTAATATGACCACGTTCCTCTGCAAGCTTACAAAAGCAGAGCAACTTTCGATCCTCCTCTTCAGTAAATGGAGCTCGGCGCATCCTAACACCTTTGATTGTTAAAATAAAACTTGAAAATTAAAACAACAAAATATAATAAAACGGCATTTTAGCGATTCTAAAGACTTTTAAAAGAGAGTATATTTACAACCGCTGTTGAAAAAGTCGAATCAACAGGATTTAAAACATTTCCTCACCTTTGATGAAAAAGTTTTTTTTAAGTGAAAGCTACAACTTTTAAACTACTAAAAACCCTAGAATCAGAATTGTATATTTTCTCATTTTGTTACAAAGCAGGAAGAAGATCTATCCAAATTTGTAAATTTGAATGCATATATGCTTTAGTATTATAAACTAGTTTCTTGAACAAAACACTTTTCAGAATCTTAAAAACATGGGTTTAATAATTTCAAGCTTCAGACATTAAATAAACAAATATAGTTTAAATTATTGTTTATTCAAACATAACATACAGCCAACCATATTTTACACAGAAAAACGTTGTACAATCAACCCCTGCATCTTACAATCTTTTTCTAAATTAAATGAACAGGAATGTTCCTTTCAAGTCCACTCTGGAAACCTTTTAATTTGTAGTCATCAAGCAAGTTTTGAACGCCAACACCCAACTCGTCCTCATACATTTTCACGTAGGAATCAAATCTGAACTTGAATGTACATGTATCAAAGAATACTCGTTGTCCATAGCCAATGCACACGTTCACCCACTCAACAGCACAATTTCCGCTTTCACTTTGAATGAATTTTGGAGCAACAACGACTCTGCGAAAACATTAATAAAACATCATGTAATTAGTCAACCTTTAGTTGGATAGTTGATTTTGTTAAAAGTGTTTATATATATGAACTTACGAAGTGCTTGGCGTGTACAGACCCAACAGCAACTCAAGTGTGCGCTTTGGATCACAAACTTCTGGAATTTTCCCATCAAATAAAACACCTTCATAGTTAGATTTGAATTCAAAGTTTGCAAGTTGAGACATGTCGACGTATTGCCAGTCCGGATAGAATTTTTTAATGAACTTGACTGTCTTGTTACGATTCATCTCTGCAAAACATAGGTAGTTCCCACTCGCATAACTTAAAAAGGAATCAACACAAACTCCCTGAAAGTGTGTTCAAGTATCAAATATTAGTTCGTATATCGCATTAAAATTACGAAACAAGTTAAATTACTTACAATTACCCTGTCTTCGAAGGACACCTTTGACATCATTTTGTTAGTTTTATAAGATTGGCTATCTTTTGAATTCGAACCTCTTCACAAACAATTAACAAATATTCTATAAAGATAAACAAACAATAATTCAAGCTATATGAGATATAAGACATTATCCAGCCTATAAAATCAAACAAATAGTTTTTTAATAATATTATATTTAACCATGAAAATGCCGATCACCGAATCAAACCATTTGATGACATGCAAAATTATTATTAAATTTGCCATACTTAAGTGTCTGCGATAATTTATCTTTAACTTACTGCACGTTTGTAATTGTAATTATGACTTACGGAAAAAAATATGCCTTAAGGTAGCAAAAAATTTTTTTTTAGGTGGCAAATAAATATTTTTTTAGGTGGCAAATAAGTATTTTTTCAGGCAGCAAAATAATATTTTTTGAGGTATCAAATAAATATTTTTCCAGGCATCAAATAAATATTTTTTCAGGCATCAAATAAATATTTTTTCAGGCATCAAATAAATATTTTTTGAGGCAGCTAAAACGTATTTTTAGGGAGCAAAAATATATTTTTATACAGCCAAAAAATAATATTTTATGCAGACAGAATTTTTGGATACTTCTGGGCAAATAAATAAGGGAATACAATCCGTGTAAAACATTTCCCTGCATTGTAATTGTTTTACCACAAATAAAGAAGTAGAATTACTAAATATCTCAGGCGTTATGACAAATGCGGTATAAAAGAAACAGTGTAAGCTAACAAATAAAGCAATCAAATAACAATATTTTAATTGCTCTTATATTCAGTAAAATTTATTTTCCACGATTTATTGTATTGGTTTTCTGGAAAAAAATATGTTTATAATGAAGGCAGGGATTGTTATTATTCACAATGTATTGAGCTTAAATACAAACAACTACGCAGGACGAATTCAATTCATTGAAATATCACAACATTCAATCTTCATCCAGGAAAAGAAACTTTGATTTCGGCTTCAACGTAATCATCAACTAGTACGGGAATGAGAGTCTTTTCATCAAACGGGGTTGCCGTCCTATAAACAAGCCTTGCATCTTTTCCACTTTCCCGCTGGCAATTTACAAAGAGCTCTTTAAAAACATCGTAATACTGTCCCATTCCAACAACGGCTCGTTGTTCACCACCGACTTCAACATTTATCCAGTTGTAAGACGGATTTCCTTCCAACTTATTGACCAAGGAGGGAACCGTGAGCGTACTGCAATGAAATGAATTTTTATAATTGTTTAAAAGTCAAATATGTAAAGTTTGATTTGATGTTTATGAACTTACTGCATTTTTGAACAGAGTAGTTGTGCAAATAGTTGCAAATCCTTTTCCGCATTTCCAGTTTTTATCAGAGGACCGTGAATACAAGTCGGCTTCCCGGTTTGAGCAATAAACTTATCCAAGTTTTTTGTTTCAACATGTTGATATTCAGGAAACGACTCACGTAGCCATAGCGACATAGCAAATGCATTAGTTCGACCCAAGAAATATAAAACTTTCCCGTCCTTCTTTGCATTCGTTACTAAAGTCCTTACATACTTTAAACAAACAAACAAACATTAAAGGCAAACTAAAAGTATTGTTAACAATAAATCTCATAGTTTTAACAACAAAGGAAGCTGATTAAACATACCTCTTTATCTCCGGGATATATTGGAATATCCATTTTGTAATGTTATGCCTTAAATTTGTACTACCTGTGTAAAACAATACAAACGAATAACTGCCCGACTAAGCTTTACAAGCCAAGTAATGTAGTCAAATCTATGGGTAAAGGTAGCAGTGAAACTTATTAAAACTTTTTTATATTATGAAAATATATAAGGAGAATTCATTTATCCGCTAATTATGTCATTCTGATTGCATTGCAATTTTTAATGCATAATATCACAAAATTATAATTTCTGACACAAGATTATTATCTAGAAACCTATACTAATTTAGGTACGTGATAAAGAATGGTTTTCCTAATATTTATAGTAATAGTGGCATGAGTTATAAACAAAAGTTTAATAAAACGATAAGAAACGTTATAATAAACGAAACAAAAAGTTGAAATGAAAGCTTTTATTCGATTATTAAAAATCCTTAATAATTTCTCTTATGCTGCGTTTTTTACTCTAGTATTTGAGGTGCTGATATTGATTCTAAAAAGATAAGTTTGGGAAGTAAGTTTAAACAAGTTGAAAGATAACAGTTTTTTGGATAATTTTAACTGATACCAACAATGTGTGCTACGCCGTTGCATTTGTTCTAAAGAGAATAGAGAGGAAGAGTTTATTTATTGAATACGTTCTATATGGTGGGTGGATGCAACAGGTACAACTGTGTAATAACATGCTCGTACAACTTGCAAGAAATGTTATATTTGTTTATAGACTTGTTGCTTTAGGCTTGAATAAGAATGAGAAACCAAAATACTTCCACTACAATGTGCATAGTACAACCGTTTACTGTTTACATTCTTAGTTATTTGTGTTGTTCATATAACCTGACTTGTTATGTGTGTGTTGTTTGAAATAAATGGTGTGCTTATTTAAGCACATATTGCACTGGTTTCAAATGTCCAAATGTTTCAAGCTCAACCTCAACTGGTTTTCAAAGACGTTTGATTTATTATTGTAGGTATAACAATATTCCAGTACATTTAAATATAAATATTTTAAGTTTTAATTAATAGTAGGCATATTAAGTTTTCGTTATTAATCGCTGTATTTTCCGTCATATTGAGGGTAGTCAACAAAATCATTAATTCCAAACAAATCAAGCTCGTTACCACAGGTAGGGACTCCTGTTGCTTCGCCATAAAAACAACAATACGTGTTCAACTAAAACATAAGACAAAAAAGTCAGTTCGAAAATATTGCTTGTAGTATCTATATGAACTGAACTATTTTTTTTTTGTTTATTTATAAACGACATACCGGAGTTAATCGCATATTCGGAGTTTTGATCTGCAACATGCTTCTTAGCTTCAGGATACCTTCCATTTTCATCGAGAGAGGCAACAACACGTTTTGTAAGCTAGGATTCTGTGCAACAATTTGATAAACGTTCATCTTGGAAAACTAAAAAAAAAAAACAATTGGAAATTTTCAAAACAATATTACTTGTACTCATTGTTTACTTTATTTTAATCAACTTACCCTGAAACTTCCCGAAAAGGCAAAGTATTTCAAAGACTCAAATCTTAAACCATCGAGAATGCACTGTCTCGTAATATTTGGACATCCAAGAAGTGATAGCTTGGTAAGTTCTGTAAAAAAGAACAATACAATACTTTTGTTATAGGGATATGCATTAATTCATAAAAGACATCAGTATTTGCATGCGATAAACTGTAACCTGTCAAACAGCACAAGGTTGCCAAGTAAATAGGTCGAGGTGGAGGTCTACTATATTCCCTTGATGTATCAGCGAGAACGCATATGCCCGCATCCGTTAGACCGTGGCAATGAGACAAATGTAGCTCGTTAAGGTTTTTTAAGTTGTTAACAATGACTTTCATTGAAGCATTATCAACTGAGTTTTTGGTTCCAAGTAAAGTTAGTTTTGTAATATTTTGTAGATTTCCAACATGTGAAAGAGCACTAACCATTGGAACACCCAGCAAACTGAAACTTCTACAATTCATAGGCACCCTTGCGGCAATCACATTTCCAAAATCAGAATTCTCGTTTCTTTGAAACTCGATTAACAAGTCTCGAAGCGACTGCATTTCCTCTAAAAAGTACCAGTCATTCTGAGAATAATCACTTTCGTCATGTAATCCAATTGCTTTTAAATGAAGGCACTGCAGGCGTTTGCTAATGGTTGACAGCCACAATAGTAGACTACGCGGCAAGTTACATCCGAATCGTAAGTGTAAACTCTTTAGACGGGTTTGCCTATCAACAAACATTTTTACACTGGCAATTTCGTTTTGTTTAATTCCAGATAAAGATAGATTAGCTAGATTAGGTAATTGGACACTTTTCACATACTCAATGTCTACATTTCTAATGTTTATGTTTAGACATTTTAAATGTTTCCAAGAGGTTTTAACTACTCCTGTTGCAAATCTAGTGACTTCTTTGGTATCAACAGCCTGGGGTGTAGCTCCAATGTGTAAATAATGTAATCTTAACGGAACATGTTGAAATGCCAGAAAATTTTCTCTCAAATAGTACATGTTTTCAGATTGTTGATCAATAATTCTTGAACTCGGGATGCTCCGAATCGCTGATGGAAACTCCAAAATTAGGCAATTAATTTGTGACAATGCCAATTTTACGACTGGAGAATCGAGTATCAAGGACAACTTATTTTCAAATAATAAGAAATCCATTCCAACCCATTTCAACACTTCCGACGTCGTGTTTTTAAATACTTCTTCAAAATATTTTAGCAATTCAACATCTTTTTTTACGTAAGGGTATCTCAAAAAAAGTGAGTGAATTCCTCCAAAATGTGGCCCCAATCGTTGTATAACACAAAGTGGTAGTGACAAATCCAAAACTACATTCTTCCAGTGCATACCAATATTTTTCCTTGGTATAATAACGCCAGAATTAAATGAATCTGCCGACAAAATTAGACGAGTTTTAAACCAAAAAGCATCAGACTTCCGAACAGCTTCGGATGCACTTTTGCTACATACGCTTAGAGATTTCAAATCATCCAGTGTAATGTAATCAAAAAGCTTTTCACGAACCTAGATTCATAACCAACATTATATATTTATTTCTAAATTAAAATTTGTGCTTTATATTGACAGGATAAATAAATAGTATAGTATAAATAAATATGTATTACCAAATCTACATCCAGTACATCCAGGATATTTGGCTTTTGCAAAACGCTTTGTTTATTTACATTCGGCTCAAGTCCTACTCCCATCTGATCAAAAGCTATATCACTCATGGTGGACAAATGTCTCCAAACACACACTCAAAGTATATCTTGTTTAGTATGTATCTAGTTCTAATTTCTAATATAACAATGGTTACTTTCAACACCGAAATTTTACTATTATCAAGTACTATTAATATATTTTGAGTTTTAAACACAACGAGAATGTTTTTCAAACTTTGGAAACCAGTTTAAAAATGTTGGAAAGTTATTTTAAATTAAATATATATAAAGATCCGTGCAAAACGTGGGCTTTTCTGCAACTGTTTTCATTTATTTTTATTTTTAATTTTGAATTTTAAACCCAAACGCTAATCTAAGCGACAATTCCGATTCCTTGAACAAATTCAATAACAAACCCCATTTCCTGACTAAAATTAAATCTCAACCGATGCGACACTACACAATCACTACAAAAATAGTTATTTAAAAACTCTTGCCGCTTTCAGTTTGGCCTTAAACTAAAGAGATAATTTAGTTTGTTTAAACAAATGTAACCCTACTTGAAGGACTTTTATATAAATTACGTGTTATTAAAACCATATACGGTTAGGTATTGGAAGTCAAATGCTCAAAATCCTACATGGGCAAAGAATGGATTTGGATGTAGTTTTAGTCAGGAAATGTGTTTGTTATTAAACTTGTTCAAGGTATGGGAAATGACGCTTAAATAAGCGTTTGGGGTTTAAAATTCAAAATTAAAAATTTGCAGCCTGACCATGATCACGCCAAATGCTTTATCAGCAACCAAAAATATTAATATAGTGTGTGGTGTGTCCTACAATTTGAAAAAGCAGTTTTCTTTTCAGATTAATACAAATGCACACATTAATTGCTTAAAATCAAAAATTCAAAATAATCAGGTACTTTTGACACAAACAAAAGTAAGGCGTAGAATTTAACAATAAATAATCCAAATCTGTTCGCTTGTTGTTAGGCCTGATATTTATAATACCATATTAAACAGTTGGTTAGGCTGTAAATTAAAATGTTTATCCCAATAGACTGACAATCTTTGCATTTCCGTCTATGAAACTGATTTTAAAATTATTTGTACAATGTTCAAAAATACCAAAAATGTTTCAAGCTCAAGTTTAAAAATTTATTAGGGTAATATTCACACATTTTTTTTTCAATTTATCGGTATAAGCACACTAATAAAGTACAAGTACAAAACAATACCAAAACAAAAATAGTTATATCGTAACAATTGCCCAAATTAAAATTCAATGACATGCGGCTAACATCTACTTTGTTTGGAAAGGGATACACCTATTGCTTCTAACAACTTTCGTGTCGCCATTTTCCTTTGATAATTCTTGATGACTCGCATTTGTGGTCTCAATTGATTGGTTGGTAAGCTCTTCGACCCTCTGCCTCACAATTGATGCATTAAGTAACCAGTAGCTCGATTCTTCGCTCCATTCCTCCGCTTTACTTAAAATTGCTCTATAATGAATATCCTTTTCTGCACTATGCTTTACACCGTTCTTTAGTCTTTTCTTTGCATTATCCAAACATATAGCCACGCCGGCTTGTAAAGTTTCCGCCCTTAAAATCCACATTTCAACAAGTTTAAATAATTGTTCAGGAGTGGTGAGCAAGCGTACAACCGGTCTTAGCTCATCCGGTAGCAAGTCAAGTGAATCATTTTCGTAATCACTCATTTTCTTCTGTAAAAGGAATCTTCCTGTAAATTGATTAATAATTTATTGCATTTATGTTGTCCTTCATTGTGTGCTAGCGATTTCTTTGTAAAATATTATGTAATACATTTTATTTATTTGGTATCCTACGTTATAACTTAAATATTCAACATTTAAAATTACATACCTTGGTCTCAAAGTTATAAAGTTACGAAAAATAGTTGTTGTACTTGTATTCTTATTTTATATCCTATAAAATGCTATAAATTTTATCCTGTCCGTGCGACACTTTCCTCCGTTGTATCTGTTTTATACGTATAAAGAATATATAGAAAAGGCACATTAATGTGATACATAATTTAAAAAAATAAATGTTTCCTCTGAATTGCCCCGCTTACCTTTTTTAGATTAACGCTGAATGCTAAAATGAACAATTCCACGAAAACTACAAACGACTTTGAAACAAATCTGATAATAAGGGCACTTGTTGCAGCATATTATGCTAACATTGTTAAAGTTATTTCTAAACTACGTTAGACCAGATTCTAGACTAGATAACTAAATCTGCATGTATTGTTTCCATCGACAGCACTCAAGCTTTTTCTTCCTTGACGAAACGTTGTTACATTCACGATAGATCTGCACAACCTTAATTTGGGATTTTAATGCATACTCGGCCTTCCAGCTCATCTATGTAAAAATTCACAAAAAATATTGGCAAAGATATATAGTACCCAAGTAATTATGTAGCGGTGTTTTTAATTACCAGTTTAGAAGATACATATAGCTTCAGGACTGTCAAGTATTTCAGTTTCAAGAACCCAAAGGTAGCGGAATTGTCAGTCAATTTTCCTAGCCCACATACAACGTCCAGCTCAAAGGATTCCAAATCTTTTGAGAAAAGAGCAAGAGTATAAAAAATATGTCAATATTTACACTTAAGCTACACATAAAACAGACTTACACGGCAAGCTGGTTATATTATTTGAAAGTGGATGCTCGCAATTTTCATTAGGAGGCAAGTTTCTTAATCCAGTGATCCGCTCGTCGTCCACGTTACTGCCGAATCGCAAGTTTAATTTGCGCAAATCCTTCCAGTGACAAAAAACTACTTCTAATGTTTTATTATTATGAGGAGCTGCCAAAACTCGTAGGTTGGGCATCCACTTTGTTAATCGTTTCCAGCATTCCTCACTCAGATGAAAGTCTATAATCAGCTCCACCAAATTTGATGCCACTAGCGTCTCATTGCCAATTACTTCAATCGGATTTACACGTATTTCTTTCAACAGTTTTGACAGAAAACTTATTTTGTACATGTCTTTAATAATTTCGTAGCAGAATAGATCCATTCTTAACTTTTGTAATGCTGGAGTCTTGGTCAAAAAATGGAAGTTGCCTACCAAATTACCCAATAGCTCAAGTGATGTTAAATATTTTAATTCACTATTGAATGGAAAGTTCCTTAATGGAAAGCATAAAGTAAGACTCGAGCCCACTAATTTTAGTTTTTGCAGGTGCCCCATGTACAGGGTGAGAACCTTTTCAAGTTGTATTTTATTTGAAGAGGTGATTTCCACCTGTAGTGCCAATTTAAGCAGTGGAAAATCAGCGTCGATTAAACCATTGAAGTTATTTAACACTGAATTAGTGATGTCCAATTCCGTAAGATTTAAAACTCGTTTCTTACTAAAACAACGAAACATTGCCAAGTACACAAAAATATTATCATTGTACATAGGTGTTTGTGCAAACTTATAACACTCCAAAGCTGGGAACTTTGTAAAAAAGTCAAATCGTCGAGGGCCAAATATTTGTGGTTTTTGGGTTACAATTTCCAGTTTCCTTATATACTGGTAAATTGGTCCTTTGGAGATGACTTCTTGGAAAATTTGTGGGCACGAAACTTCAAACAATAACGTCAAACTTGTAAGATTGGATCCCAAATCTTTAAAAAGTGGTTTCTCAAAGTCATGGTATACCCCGCCAAATTGAAATTGTAAGCACAAATGATGGATCTGTTCTCCAAAGACTTCAAAAAACTTTACAAAGTCTTGGCTTTCGAAATCACAATTAATCAATCTGAAATTGCGAATGGGTTCAATTTTAAGAGAATCTTGGTTGTGCACGTAGTCCATAAATCTACAAAGCATCCCAGTGGGCTTGCTGTCGCTTTCCATCACCATATTCTCGTAAATAGAAAGAGAAACACACGCCCTCTTAGCCCAATTATATCTTGACATTTTGTACCAGTCGCTGCAAACTAATCGAACATTCTTTAGTCCTTGTATATCCAAGTGTTTTGTAATTTGTGTGAAAATCTATACAACAAATAAAACATCAAATACTTAAAGACTTTATTTAAGCATTCATTAGATCTTCGCAAACATTCTACTTACCAAATCAATTCCAAATAAATTCCGACATAAATTAGTCCACTGGTTTTCTTCCAAGAACTCCATGTTGCCGTTAGTTTGTTTAAGAATATTACCAGCACCAACAATTAACTGATAACAAAAGTGCGTTGAATTCTTATGTTCTTAATTTAGTATTATTTATTATCACGTATCAGAATATCACAAACACGTTATATTAAAACACGTTTCAAATTATCTTGATTACAATCCGTTAACGTGACCGAACCAATTATTGATAAGTACACATTATGAAATGTTGACCTACATCACTAACAAAACCAGAAAACTTTAGGAGGTGTGAAAGAACCATTTTACAGGACTCTTCCTCACTTTGCTCAATAAGAACATTTTGATCATAGAATGCATTTCTGTAATAAGGAGTTTGTTTTCAGTTTCCAGCACATCTGCGCATCAGCGAAAAAATTGGCAATTCAATGTATCGATTGATGTACCTTGTAACCAGAAACATAAATATTTTAATCACTACCAAGAGAATGCTCAGCATTTTCCTATTCCAATAGTTGAAAACACATTCAGTTCATGGTTTAGTAACCGGTAAGGAACAGATTGGTTGGTAGCAACACAATTTTATTTAATGGCAACACATGGAAGTAGGAAACTAAACCATCCAAATTATTTAATTTCATAGACTTAAGCAATTATCACCATACTGAATTCATACAACTGTGCAACTTTTCTTACAAGCCTGAAAAGTTTGTTTTAATTTTAATTCAATGAAATATACGATAGCGTTTCTTTAATCCAGCAACAGTAAAGAACGAATCCGTAAAACCT
>JAQIWO010000610.1:0-13249 GCA_034695405.1 Entomobrya muscorum | reverse complement strand
TAAAAACATTTTAAGTCTTAGGTCTGCAAGACTACTTAACTTCATTTGCATCAAGTTTATTTCAAAAACGTTTTTTATTGACATGATTAATCAATCAGCTTCTTGTCATGACTTAAAAAATAAATTCGACTATGACGTCACAAAAAGGTTTTGTGTGTCAATTAACTGATACTAGCGTATGGTTTACAGTCAAATCTAGAAGTCACTCTCAGATATACTTATATGGATTTAGACAAAGGGAAAGTTAATGGTTATTATTTTTGTCTCAACAGCTCGAAACATGTGGCAATTTTTTTAAAATATCTAAATGTTCATTGTACTCCAGCAAAAACACAACTAGTTTTTAAGATTGTCCCAATTGTCCAATAAGACTATACTTACTCCACGTACCAAATTGACTACGTTCAAAGGTGGAGAACCTTTAGTCAGAAAACGCTGGTGCTGCTAAAGACCCTGCAGGCTTAACTGGTTACAATGTACAATTTGGGAATCAAAAACGTTCCAGAATCTCGCTTTTCCATTTCTGTCTGCATAGAATAGCAGCTTTACTACAAATAAGTTTCTTAAAACAGAAACAAAACATAAAATATTATGTACACAATTTTTTTCCTTAAAGAATTAACATTTAACTCAACAGTAGATTTACCTGCACTAATCCTCCTTCTATGCAAGTGGATTTTAGTGAAAATACATACAACATCAATGCAAGCCATCGGAAAACTTTCCAATTCACGTTTCTGTTTCTCCCTTAAACCGAAAAATTACTGGTATTAATGTGTTTAGCCATGAGTGTAAAGTTGACAAAAAATATAAAAGTATGCATGCATACAATATTGTATTGTAATTCATCATTCATAGATCGGATCGTAAATATATGAAGTATGTAAATTAAACATGGATATAAACCTTTCGCCTCAAAATTTTTAAAAAACCTGAAATTGAGAAGAGAAAAGTTTATCTCGCCATTTTTCACTTTTGTGATTGAAAGTAACTACAGCATAAAATCATGCAATTATTATCATATTAAAACGTTTTGAATTTTCAGAAGTAAGTGAGATTGTGATTGCTGGATATTAGAATGTTAAAGATATATTTGCACGCCTATACGACAGCATTAACTTCCGAACATGTGAACATTGTAACACTCAAGTTTAAACCAGGACAATGAGAATCCGGAATCTTCATTTTAAAATGAACTTGGAACAGCTCAGTTTATTTTATAACAGCTCAGTTTATTTTATGATGGCGTCTCTCGGAGGTATCAAACAGCTCTAGAAGATCCTAAATAAGCGCGTTGTATCGACAATAGCCGACTGTCAGATCAAGAGGGTAGCCTACGAGAAGGAGGAAACTACTGGGAGCAGAACTCGACACGATGCATCCCAAGAGAACGATCATCGAGCGATCTCTTTGTCTCCCTTTTCTACCAGGTGTGAGGGAATGAATAGTGTGGAATCGAAAGGAATGATGACTGTGTGTGCGCAAATGAGGATAAACATTCCATCACATTAAATCAGGAGCGTCAGCTAACTAGGGTTAATTTTATTGTTAATTAAATTTTAAACATAAGATAAAATTTTAGGAATAACACCTGGCACCACCATCTTCCTTACTTTAAATCCATTTAATATTCAATATATGAAATGCTCTATGTCACAAAATCATGTAATTTTCCCTAAATTGAAATGTGCTTTTCTTGTGGTTAGAGTTATGGGGAAAATCCCAAACTTGCACAGAATGTTAGTCATGACCCGTGTGAAAATCTTTGAAAAATTTCTGCAGAAATAGTAAGTCGTATTCTGCACAAACATTGTGTCCAAAATTGGCCCAATTTCCTGAAGAAAAATGTATGAAGAAATGGCCCTACAGAAAAGTTCCTGCATAATTACTTATGTATGAATGGTCATGCATAAACATTTATGAATTAATCTGTGTGCATAAACTATTATGTCCAAAATTGGCCCAATTTACTGAAGAATATATTGGCCATAAAAATTTCGGCCTTTATTTATTTATCCACAACAGAATTTATTATTACATACAATTAATCACATCAGTTGATCTCTAATTAATTCTGAACAATATTAATTTTTCGGTGCTCTTCACGTAAAAAATCCGACAGGGTTTTCGTGATTTCCCTCTTAACACTCTTGCGCTTGAGAATGGCGTCTTTGTCCAGTCCGAGTCCAGTTCCATCTCCACAGCCATTTTCTTTTAAGATAAAGTCTACCAAATAAAAACAAGAATTTTTGAACAACCATCATAGAAATAAACTCTAACATGAAATAAATGAAATAAAAAAGTAAATAATTTATACTTATAATCGCGTCCCTTCGCCCTCCGTCAATAGAAGGAAGCGGCTGATTTCCCGTCTTATTGGCATTGCACTGTTTACCATAAAGTGAATGAGAGGACAACTCGTCCGCAGAGTAGAAATGGCGGAACAGGTTCCTTGCCAACACAGTGACCTGACCCGAGACCAGCTTCATTTTATCAAGCTCACTTTTTCTAATCCGAACGGCTGTATTTGGCATAAGTTCGATCTTTGAAAGGATAAACATCAGGAAATCAAATAATGAGGAAACACCGCTGCGACGAAAATTAAACTTTACATTTAGAATTTGACTAACCATTTCATCCGAAGTTTGCTCCTCTTGAAGCGATTGAAATCGAGCTTTTAGGTCCTTGTATTTCACTCGTAAGGCTCGGTATTTCTCTAAATTAAATATTGATTTACTAATAAAACAATGACCTTGCAACAAAGAGGACTTTACAATTTTCCTAAATCAGGTTGCTTACGTTTGTATTTTATGGCTCTGTTCATCACAGGATCAACATGATCACCGTCATCTTGGTTTTCAGTATTTCCATGTGAAGCGGCCAACGCTGTTTCGGACACTGATGCCACAGAAGAAGAAGCCATAAACAAAGAAGGACCCGCTGAAGAAGCCACAAACGACGAAGGGTCCACAGAAGAAGAAGCGACAGAAGTTGGAAGATTCGCTAAAATTTCTGAAACAGTTGATTTCAGTATACGTTTGGTCTGGATGCTTTTAGTCTTCCGTGCATTGCCACAAGCTCGAGCTAATTGACCAAGTACAACATTTATTAAATTATTTAGAACAAACAATCAAACGAATTATTTAATGGTGATTAAAGTTTTACATGAAGTTTTTAACAACTGGTCACCTTTCTTATTTGGAGTTTCATCTTTTAGGTGTTCATCAGTAGCGAGATCGTCGGCTTGTGTCTCCAATTCCTCCTCGTTACCTTTTATAAATAAAATAATACCACCCAATTCAACAAATAAATCGTAAAACTTTATAATGCTATTTTAAATGTGCACAACAAGGTTAACTTATATATTACAGCTTACCAACTTTTAATATCTTTCCGAAATACTCCCGTCTTTTCCATTGAATAGCAACAGTCTGGCCTTCTAGCTCAATTCCAAGAGATCGAAGATCACCATCAACCAAATCCGCTTTCTTACACACAGAAAACTGCCGTGGCTCCTCATTAGCCCATTCGACTAAAATAAAATCCAGTATGTGGCCTTGAATACACTTTTTTGCTTTTGAAAACGAAAACTATTTTGAAAATAAAGCTGGTTTGGCAAAGCAATAAATCGATAAAAAAAAGAGATGCATAAAAAACGAGACAGGCACTAGAAAAAAAAACAAAGTACATTCTGCTGCTTGCATTTCGCGCCAAACTCAATGGTTCATTCTCAGGCTACTCAGCTGTAATAGGGTAAGTGTTGAAATCTGCTGTAGTCATAAGCTTTTTACAGCGGCAGCTAAACAATTGCTCCGTCGCAATTTAAGTATAGAAGAATCGATTAATTTACTGAAAATGGCACCATTTACGCGTAATTACAAAAGTTATTTCCGAAGCGGAGATGATACGCCTAAGACAATTCCTAGAAGAACCCTTTTTAGGCAGGTAGGTAGAAGGGAACTTTGTTCTTAATATTGTGAACCGAAAAAACAAACGTCTCAATTATAAGTTTGTGTACCTTTTGGATTATCTTAATTTTAGATTCGCAAAACAAAGCTGGTGGACCGATTTGTTAATGAGGAACACCCTGAGAGTCAAAACTCAATTGATCAGCAAAGCACATGCGACTTATTTCATGGAAACAATGATGAAAGGGACACAGTTGAACTGCCTTTTAACTCTTCTGACAGTGATTCTATGAGTGATTCGGATACTGTAATTAAACCATGATATTAATTACCAAATACAAACATTCCCGTATTATTCAAAATATTTTTACAGTGGATCCTCATATTTTTCTAGAATGAAGTCACCTATAATCGACTTTTCCATGATGGAAGAATATCCAAGGACGAAAGTATACGCCTCATCTACAGCTACATCATCAGACATAAACTTTCAAAATCTGCGGTTTCTGAACTTCTACTACTTATAAACTTTCATCTGCCACAGAATGTTAACATTCCCTCAACGCCGTTTTTACTAGAAAAGTCAATCGAGCCAGATTTCTCAATGGCAACAAAGTGTTTGTATTGTCCTTCATGCGAATCAGCTGTTGTTGCTGAACATGACAAATGTCAAAATTGTGATTCATTGTTATCTCAAGACGATTTGATGCGTTCTGGAAAGTTCTTCATATTATTTAATTTACGATCAGCACTGGAGAAAGTTTTAGAAATGGTTCCAGTAAAACATAATCTACAACTTTCATTGAAAAGAAGAACGAACCAGAGACATGAGAATTCATTCTTGGAGGACATCACAGACGGGCGGAGTTACAAGTTACTTGGCTTAGAGAGTCATGACTTTACCTGTAGCGTCAACACAGACGGAGTTAGCATTTTTAGTTCTTCAAAATGTAGCATTTGGCCAATTCTGCTATCAATTAATGAGCTAGAGTACAAACTTCGTCGCAAGCACACGCTAGTGGTGGGACTTTGGTTCGGACCTACCAAACCATGTTTTGATACGTTTCTCCGCCCGTTGGTAACCCAGTGTAACGAACTGTCTGAAAATGGTTTAAATTGGTGTTGTAATGGAAAGCGGTTTGTTTCCAAGGTCTACTTTCCGATTGTTGCCGCAGATTCCGTAGCTAGGTGCTCTCTACAAGGGATAAAGCAATTTAATGGACAATATGGATGCCCCTGGTGTCTGATCAAGGGAGAGACGTTGCATCAAGAATCTGGGAAGCATAAATGGATAATTCCTCCACGAGAATGTCCCTTGCGTACACATACCGGATTTATAGAACATTTAAAAATTCTTGAAGACAATTTGCTGAACAACGCAGAAAATAATACTTTTGGACTGAAAGCAGCCTCCCAGTTTTTGTTGCTAAAGAAGTTCGACATCGTGAATGGTTTTGTATTTGATTACATGCATACAGGCTTATTGGGTGTTGTACGAACTTTCACTTCTCTTTGGTTTGATTCAAAGTATCACGAAAAGGATTTCTACATTGGAACAAAGCAAGATGCTGTAAGTGCATGCCTCATACGTTGCAAATTGCCTTTCGAATGTAATCGTGTCACTCGAGATTTGAAGGACATTGCGTTTTGGAAAGCAAATGAATGGAAAAGCTGGCTACTTCTATGCATACCATTGCTTCAGGATTTTTTAAAGTTGCCATATATAAAGCACTTTTCCAAATTTGTTAACGGGATGTGTTTATTACTTTCCGAGAGAGTTTCATTTGATGATATTGATATGGCAGAGTTACTTTTAAAGGAGTTTTGTTTGAATGCCCCCAATCTATATGGGAAAGAAGTTTGTACTTTTAACCTCCATATACTACAGCACGCTGCATCATGTGTAAGAAATTGGGGTCCTCTTTGGTGCTATTCCTTGTTTCAATTTGAGCACAACAATGGTGTGCTTGCGAACTATTTTACGGGAACAAGACAGATATGCATGCAAATCTTAAAGAAAGTAATTCTTACTCAGCAAGTTCGGTGCTTAGGCACGTTGGGCTTTCAAAATAATATGGCTAAACTATTTTTAGAATCCATGTTAAACAATAAGAAATACTACACAAAGTCAGTGCAGTGTCGTACTGCCACATTTTTAGGCCCTACTCGCAAATATACTTTTAATGATCGTGAACAGGATCGGTTGAATAAAGCTGGGTTTCCTGGCATTTCCCATGGGTGGTCGTACAAGTTATTTATTATTAATGGCAAGAAATACAATGCAAAAAAGCATGATACGCTGAAACACTGTAATTCAGTCGTAAAAATCGAAGGGCAGCCTTATGTGTTGTTGAAATCGTTGATTATTGAATATGAAGGTGTTAATGTACCGATTATTTTCATTAAGAAGTTGACTGTTGCTCCTTGTTTTGGGCTTAGGCTAGTTTTTAAAGTCGTACGAGAATCGGAATGCTTGCGAATTCAAGAATTATGTAACATTGAAAAAGTTAAGTATTTGTGTTCGTATTCAGATAGTGGGAAAATAATGTATGTGGCCGAATTGCCAAATTTACAAGAACTTGAATAAAGTATTATGATTTGCATTATTTATTTGCGACCAGTTTTGTTAATTATTGGACATTTGGTTTTTATGCGGAGATACGTATTATGCATAACACATCACAATCGTTTGTGCATAAAATACTCATCATAAGTACTCGGCAGAAGTTACTACTGTTTGTGCAGAAGACGTCTGAAAATTTTATGCATAACTAACTCATGTCGACCCCTGCAGCCGAATCCTGCAGAATTCGACACGTTCATTTTCACACGGGCATGCCTTTTGTACAATAGCACCGTAAGCAAGTCAAAATGCATTTATATCATAAATAAGTATTATCTTATTATAGATTTAAATAAGTATTTATCTATTGTGTTTGTGTTGTTGATACGATATGTATTGCGACCATGAAAAACAAAATGGAAGCTAAACGAAAAACTGTTTGACATAATACGACAAATCTGTCAAAAGTCAAAACGAAAGAAAGTCGTCCAACTTTTCAAGTTCAACTTTTTACAGCGCTTTCGTTCTTACAGAGCATCGTATGTATTCTCTGAGCTAAAATACAAACGAGCCATTAAAATAGTCTTTGTCTTGGTGAAGCCTTTCATTTAGTTTCTCATGTCTCCGGCAGTACTGTCAGCCAGCCGTGCAATTTGGGGTCCATACTTAATTGAACTGATCGCTATTGTGAACACTGAAGAGTGACGTGAATGTGAGTTTTTTGCAGGAGACTAGACATACGGTTGCATACAGAGCGGTACACAAGTAGCATTCATTTCCTTCAACGAGCTTGACTACTGCTGACTTTAAAGCATGAGCAAATTATTATTTATTTTGGTACATATTCATCCCATTAAAAAACAAGAATTCTTGTGAATGCGCTACCGAGACACAAAAAATTGGTTCTACAGTAGGTTATTCTTCACAAGCCAAGCGTCCTTTGTTAGTAAAATATTTACATTAGATTTATATATTTTCCGTATGTATAGGCATTTATGTGAGTTATGTATTTGTTATAACTTTTTGTTCATTTTCATTGATGCCCAATGCCCATGCAGCAAGACAATATAATTATAATTATTCTAATGAAACTCTGCTCAGACGGTTCTACCATCCGTGTCACTATTCACCAGCCTCTATAACCAGGATTTTTTAGGATTAATATGTCTGGCAGACTTGGAAAATACTACAGTTGGGAAGTATAGAAACTGGAAATATTTAATTATCTTATAAAACTTCACAATTATATTCGTCCTCAGTAACCCTGCTGCTCGGAGTTTATTGTGGATCATATTGCATGGATTTCTATTATGTAATATTCCCCATAATCGGGAAAAGAAATTTAAAAAAAAAATCTCATAATAAATATATTTTTGCATGTTAATTTCTATCCAATATTTCTGGTCTGTGCACAAAAGAGTTCCTGATTATCTTCTTACGTGAATCCATGAAGAAGATAATTTTATTTACAGAAATATATAAGTATAAACTAGTCATGTCAAACATGATTAAAACACGTAGATAAATTGGTACGTATAAACAGATAAATGTAGTATATATGGTATGCATAGTATATAACGCATATAACGTATACATAGTATATAACGTCTATGTAGTATATATAGTATATAACGCATACATAGTATATAACGTCTATATAGTATGTATGGTATATAACGCATATAACGTATACATAGTATATATGTAGTATAACATGGGACATTCGCCAACCCCTGGTGCCCACAGGATCACGATTTGACCTGGGGTTCTCTGACAAAAGTTGATTCTTTTAAACCCCTCTATCGAAATATGCAATAAAAATTTTTCGGTATGACCCGCCATGGGGTCGTCACCCGGCTCCCGACGCCACAGGGTCACGATTTGACCTGGGGTTCTCTGACAAAAGTTGATTCTTTTAAACCCCTCTATCGAAATATGCAATAAAATTTTTTTCGGTATGAGCCACCATGGGGTCGTCCACCGGCTCCCGACGCCACAGGGTTAGACCTATGAGGCTGAAAATCACTAGCGATTGAGCTCTTGACCTGTCGAGTCTGTGTACCAAGTTTGAAGTATATCGATAAAACGATAGCAAAGTTAGAGCATTTACAGACAGACGGACAGACAGACGGACGGACAGACAGACAGACAGACAGACAGACAAACAAACCAATCGCATAACTACGATAAATCAAGATTTATCTACGTAATAATTTGACTGCAAGTTTATTTTAGTTTTTATTTGTTAGTGTTACTGTTTTTGTGTGGAAGACATATATTACTGCTATATAATGATGGCGAATAAGAGTTGTGTATTTTGTTTTTGTGACAAGAATTTCCAAATTCCATCAAGGCTTGAACGCCATTTACGAGCCCACACAAGCGAGAGACCTTGGAATTGCGACATATGCAATCAATCATTTGCTCGGAAGGGAGATTTATATTCTTATCAAAAGACACATTTGAGAGTGAAACATTACACCTGTGAACTTTGTGACATCTCTTTTATACGAAGAGGTACTTTAGAAAGCCATAGGAATGCTCACAGAGGCGAGAAACCATTCAAGTGCAGCTCGCGAATTGTGTGACAAAACATTTCATTCTAAACATGAGCTAGTATCTCATTTACGTGCACACACTATCGAGAAGCCCCACAAGTGTACAAGCTGCCAACAATCCTTCTCGCGGAACTGCCATTTACGTAGACACTAAGCGCGATTTCACACTGAGAAAACTGAGAAGTGCGAAACGTGTGGCAAATATTTTGCGACCCAGACTCTTCTGAAAGACCATGTACAAAGTACCCACAAGAAGGTAATCAAACACAGCTGTTTATTTTGCCAGAAGGTAGTTTCCACTATACATTATCTAGAGCGTCATTTCCGAATGCACACAGGAGAAAAATCCTACCTTTGTGAACTGTGCGATGTCGAGTTCAAGGAAACTGAGAGTCTTCAGAGGCAAATGTATTCACACACTGGCGAGCGTCCATATAAATGCCCCGATTGTTTGAAAGAATTCAAGACTAATTCCGAGCTAAAGCATCATAGTGTTGTGCATGCAGGCCGCTACTTTATTAAACCCCAGATAGACGGACAGAAAAACGTTCGCATGAAGTAGCTCTCGATACTTAATAAAGTGTAGATTAATATTATGGCTATATAAAAGTATAAAATTCAGTGTATATAAGAGTTGTAAGTATGGGAAGGTATTGTAGACATAACAAAACTGCTGTCTACGTACTAAAGGAATTGCTGGCATTGTGAGTTTTACTGGTCACGAAATAGCAGATTCAGCACCTTGGCTAACCTTCTCAACAGACCAACACAGAGAGAATATAGAGCATCTGTTTTGATACGAAGTACTGCCAAAAGTCCTTCAAGAAAAGTGGGACGCAGTATCCACTCGAAGAAATTTTTCTCACTGCATTACAACTTTTCTCACACCACCCCTACATAAGCAATAAGAAAAATGTCATCGACCGTCTACTGGGCCCACTTCTCTTGAAGGACTTTTGACAGTAATTGCATGCAACTTACTGGATCATTTGTAATAATATATATTTAGGTATTGCTCTCTGAAGAAAAAAACTGTTTGCTTTAAGGAATAAAATATCAATCAGACTTGTGTTGGACATTGCTGAAATTAATACTGCCCTCATATTTTATAAGACAATTAAGGTGTTTTGTGAAGTGTTTACGAACTACTTATACACTTACCATATGTATCAGAAACTTATTTTAATTAATACTCTAATTCGATGTGACAAGTGAAATGTTAAATATCTTCTTATTTTTAAAAAGTTTTATTTCAAGAAATTATTGCAGAAAAAGCTATCTACTAATTATATATTTTTTGAAAATAACATTTTATAAATATTGATTTTCAATATGACCACTAATGACCAGCCACGTACTTTTAAGCGTTTTTACATCGATTGAATAAAAGATAAATGCCGATTTGTTACTTAGTAGAATTTTGTAAGTCAATTTAAAGTGGGGTATGACTCAAAACAAAATGAAGTGTTTTGAGTTCTGTATATTTTAAAATAAAATAGTTTGGAAACGATGGAGTTTTAAACGCCATTTACGAAGCCATACCAAAGAAAAACCATGGAATCGCATCACATGCGATAAATCCCATTCTGGAAAGATGAATTGACAACCCATACGAAAGTTCATCTAAATATTATAAATCCCATTTCAATCATAACATGTTGTCTGATGATGGCAGTAAAGAGCAAGCTGAACTCACGAATATATGGATGCAGATACAATGTAAAGGTCTGTAAGAACTATACTGCGTACAGGCTTGCTAACGAATTCCCATAATTTTACAAGGCCAGTTTCGCTGATGTTAAGGAAACAACATACATAAATGGCTTTAAGTTGTTCATATTTTACGCCACACATTTATGATTTTAGATAACATTGAAGAATTATTTTTAAAATACATTTTGTCTAATCTTCAATTAATATTTCAATTCTAATTTGTTATATACCTGGCAGTCGTGCTTGATACATTTTGAAAAAACTTGACCAGTGAATGACCCCTTAAACCTTTTTCCGTTGCTAGCATTTTGGATTATTTCTCAGCTGGTGATGCAACACATTAGAGAATGCAGGAATGAAGAGACAAAAAATACACACTTGTTTTTGTTGTTCACCATCTATGATGATGTTTTGTGCAGTCTCGCTCACGTATCATGTGAAAGTGAATCGCAATTTAATTTTGGGTCTAGTGGTAGTCAGTTAATGTAATCCTGAAAGTAAAGTTAACTAAATATCAAAGTATGAATAACACCTAGACTTATGGTGTTTCTACGCATGACAGTTTTTCCATCTAATTTAATGATTACACAGGACCTTTAGACATTAAAATCTGTGAAAATAAGCTAGGGACTTTCTGTGTGCTGAGTCGATTTGTTGTTTGAAGTTCTTTGAAAGGGTATGTCTCCTTCAATGTATACACTTGCACATTTGTAGAATGTGTATCTGTTTCACGAGGACGCCAACTAATAATAATAAATCATTTTTTGTGTTTTGGTGTGACTTGTGAAATTAAACAATTACTATCAACATATGGCTCATGTATGTTGTCTTAAACTATTCTGGATTTCGAAAGGCCTTTGATATTTTAAGTAGTTAATATTTTTATTCCGTCACAACCGTAAAGTTTACCTAAAACTTAGGTTTTTAGATTTAAAAATAATCGCTTGTTTGGGATGAAATAAATGAAATTTTATTCATTCAAGTTTTATAAGATTGTTTCATGTCTCATTTTGGGGACGCTTAGCTAAATCTGGAAAATTTGTCATGAGAAACGTAATTTGGGAAAGTAAAACAAGTAGCCATGCAACAACAGCATTTCTAAGCATAAATACCTCCAGCTACTGTCGAAAGTAATAAATGAACCAAGCAAATGTAATTCGTGTTAGTGTGCTCAGTTCGTTTATCCAATGTTAAGGATAATTTAGAAAGTCATACTATCGAGAAACCGATTAAATGCAAGAAAAGTTATGCATCATTTCCATTTAACTCACAATTAAGGATGCATCAACAGAAACAGTTTGTTAAAAGGCACGCCTGTGAGTTATGTGAAAAGCGTTTTCTCACAGGCATTGAACTACAACAACATATTAATGTTCATACTGGAGAAAAGCCTTACAAATGCAAAATTTGTGGAAAATCATTTTCCCAATTGGCACATTTAATAAAGCACGAAAAGATACATGGTCAGAGAGAGAAAACTTTTCAGTGCAACTTTTGTAACAAAGCCTTCTTTACAAAGGGTGAACTCACTATTCATATCAGATGTCACATTGGGATAAAGAAGTTCAAGTGTGGATTCTGTGACATGAAGTTTCACACAAAACAACATCAAACTCATCACGAGACAGTGCACACAGGAGAAAAAACTTTTAAATGTGAAATTTGTGAGAAAACCTTTAACAGGATATCAAACTTAAGGCGACACAAATTTACTCATTTGAAGACACATTTAAACATTGTTCCTATTAATCAAAACCTACCGACTTTTTGTTGCGAGCTGTGCGACAGAAAATTTTACTATAAGTTTGATTTGGATCGACATATAAACTCCCATGCAGGCAAGAAGCCCTACAAGTGCAGTCATTGTGAGCAATTGTTTTCCCAGAAAAGAGGAATGCAAGATCATGGCGCAAGAATTCACTCTCGGAAAACCGAACCGTGTGAAGTCTGCGGAAACTACTTTGCAACGCAAACAGTGTTAAAACAACATGTACGATTGACTCATAACAAAGTGTCCAATTACGAGTGTCTCTTCTGTTACAAAACCTATGCAGCAAGATACTTACTGAATTATCATCTACGTTGGCACCTCGAAGAAAAACCGTGTTTTTGTGAGTTGTGTGGTAGAGAATTCTCTTCTATGCAAGCACTTTTACCACACATCCGATCCCACACAGGTGAACGCCCGTACAGATGCCTGCATTGTTCCAAAGCCTTCAAATGTAGCGGTTCTCTGAAGCGTCATGGAAAGAAGCACAACCAAGTTTTGCTATGATCAATACAAATTGCGTAATTACGTTCAATTTGGTATAAAAATCACTTGTATACTCTGTTACAAAACGGGATCTTAGAAAAACAAATGAAAAGAGAACAGTAGTTATATACTCCTAGCAACCATTAATTACCTTTTAGAATTGTATACAGCAATTTGTTGTAATTGAATGATTGATTGTTAAGTGGCGAGCGAAGCGAAGCTACTTATTGATTAGAGGTTGTCCGTCCGTCCG
>JAQIWO010000609.1:0-13254 GCA_034695405.1 Entomobrya muscorum | reverse complement strand
TTTTTCCTCGTTCGTATGCCAGTGTAGAAATATATATAGTGTTGAGCTTCATTTGATTCACGTAAATATTCCTAAGGCATATAAATTCCTCCCCTCAGCTGCACTTGTATGCACTTGAATGTTTACAAATGATCGGAAAAGCAGTGTGGATTGAGGATGATTAGAATACTGATCAAGATGTCTTTTCACAATTCGTATTCATTGAAGTCGTTATTCGATGCTTCCACTGTTTAAGAAATGATCATTTGATCATGTACGCTCTGTGAATGAAGGATTTATGGTAAGATGTGCAATTTATCAATCAATAAGTTGATCAATTTCAAGTGAAATAAAATATTTACTAGAATTCTTGCATATAAGTAGTTACGAGCAAGAAGTCAATTTAATAAAAGTACGTATTATTCAAAAAAGGAGCTCTGTCAATCACAATGTGCATGCTTCGATCGTTGTCAGTAAATTTAAATTTGACAATCTATAAACGTCCAAATACAAATAAGATCATTCTGTTGGATATCTTACCTCAAGGACTTTTGTATTTTATTATTTGAGGCAAAATACAAAATAAGTCATATGAAAAGTGCTCACATTGAAGAGGAGAAACGAAAATCGATTCCAAACCTCAATTTTATTTTTTCTGTCTGATCGACACAGTTTCCATTGAATTTGCTTTGCTATATCCTTTACACATCCGTTTACTTCTAGCTGAGTAGGTATAAATGTGTTTATCCCTATTTCACAATATAGACAGTGACCATTCCAGTTTATTAGCCGGCAATGCTCCCATGCATACTAAAACTTCAACGTGATTCATGGAACAAGTAAGCTCTTTTGCTCATACTCTAAATAAGGTGTCTTTAACCTATTTTCGGAATCTGTTATATAACGAACTAGGCGATTATAGTTCAATGTACAGTAGGAAAAATAAAACTGTAACTTTCTTTGGTTACTCTAAATCCAAGTTTAAGTTTAATATTCGTTAGATCCCTCTGGAATATTGAACTATATATAGGGAATTTGATATTGACTCCTTCAGGATTTCCTTCAGATACAAAAGTGCAAACTGCAAAATAGAGGTATCAACGTTGGAAGCAATAACTGACTGGTTTTGCTGATCCGAGCTATACTGTTGCCAAAATTAGGCTTAATCTGATGGAAACTGAACCTTGTTTTCTAAGTGAAAACAAAGTCTCATAAAAAATTTACATTTCTTGCATTTGGGTAGAGGAAAGGAGATCTAGTGAAACAAATTCCTTCGGGATATTTGCAACCTTCCAGAGAAGTAGTAACACATTTTGAGATTGGTGCATTTGCTTAAAATACCTAAAATTTAATAAAAAGTACTTTTCTTTTGAAACCATTGCTATACTAAACTGTGGAGCAAGCACACGCCTTTCGATAGAGAAAGCAGATATATAAAATAACTAGAATAAAAAATAGTATGCACTTTTATCTTTCGTATTTCTTAGTTTGAACCCATTTAGCGTGTCTGGATGATCTGCAAAACATTGAGAGAAAAAATTAATCCTTCAACGGAAAACGCAAGAAGAAAAACAGGTTCAAGAGCCTCTGGTTATAACCGGCTTCATCCTTATTTTGGCTTGTTCCAGAGATCTATCCTTACGATTAGATCGTAGCCATCTAAATATTAAAAATTTCGATTTCTCCACTATTCTTGATTCACAACTTTCTATTTTCTTTTAGTTGTTGCTTATCATGCGCACAATTAAACTCGTCTTCCTTTTGGAATAAAAATGCATTGAAAGTTCACATATTTCACAAGCAGCAAGACACCACTAAAATGTAGATTGCGAAAAAAAAATCATTTATTTGCAAACACTTTAGATGTAGACTTATACCTCGTAACTGAAAAATATATAATGCAAGATGAAGATGAGAACAGATAAATATTAACACATGCAACAACAAGTATATACGCACAGCATATTTCCTTTACTCTTTGCATCGTTTCTTCATCGCTTTCAAAAGAGAGGAGTATATAATATGTATAGCCCCGCCGTTGAGGAAAAGATTACCTTTTTCCGGGTGACAAAATATCCCATTCTTTAGCAATAATAATAATCTTTATTGTGTACCCGCCTTTCATTCCAAGTAGGTACTTCTTCTACTTCCACACGGTTCAATACTCGTCTTGTAAACTGAGAGGCTTTTCTGTTTGGTAACTCGTTTCAGCTTTAGAAAACATCGATACAGCTACCACCACACGACCTATTTGTATTGTACTTCTTGTTTCCGGGTAAAATGGATTTCTCAGATATGTATTTTTTCAACTTAATTCTCAAAGCGTTTTCATTCTCTCGTATCGTGTCCTCGTTTCTTGAACTTTACTCTGTGTGTGTACATTCCGCATGCCTACATACAGTATTAACCCGCAAATTCTCAACTGGGTCTCCATTTCCATGCCAGGATGCTTTCGCCAAAATAGGATGGAAGTGAGAGTTCTTTTCTACTGGAAAGCGGACATGATCAAAAACCAAAAGCTGAACCTTTTAAGTGGACATGAACGCTTGAAATGCGAGAGGAAACATGCGGTTTTGTTCTGTGAAATGCAACCCACTTTTAACAGAAAGCCTGGAAATGCTTTTTTTCTCGGCTTATATCATTCAACCATTCGCGACTCAGTTTTACATTATCTCAAACGGATGCTGTTGTTGCGAAATACGAACAAGGAGAAAGGACTCGTACTAAAAGAAAACGTGTTATGTTTTCATCTTCCTGCTGGAGTACTTAAATAATGTAGGACAGTACGTCCCCACAAAGAATCTAAATTATGCCACTGCATTACATAGTACATACATAATCTACAACTTGTATATATGGTGGTGAGTTGTATTTGCAGACCTTCCTTCTGGTTTTGGTCATCGTCCTGTTCCTGTCCACTTGAATATTTGTTCTACATTTAACTTTCAACAGGAACAACAGCAGGCATATCATCATGTTGTATTATCTCCATAAGAAATTTAACGAAACACCTGCAATAAATCATGGTAGTAACAAAGTAGTCGGGACACAGTTCACTACACACTTATCATTTCGCCACATACAGCATATTTGCTCATTATTCAAATTAATGTACATTCCATCAGTCGACAATACTTTAGTTGTACTCTTTAATTACAATAATGAATGAGGAATTGCCACTTTTTCTGCATGCTCTGTCCTCTGATTGCTTAGCTTTTTTTATGTATATATCTGCATCATGCAGAAAATATACTCACAGAATTCACAGCAAGAAACGATTTCAAAAGACATCATAAATGAGATTTGGTTAATGGCCTATTATCACTTACTCTTCATTTCATCAGGTGTTTTAACTTCTTACGAGAGAAACGAATCATGCTGGTTTCCTCTGTATACAAATGCTCACTTTTTTACATGATGACATTAGCAAGCTATAACCTCCCAGCAGATTGCTTTTCACCACCACATAGAGCTGAAATCCCACACAATGCATACGCCGGAGATGGCAGTTAGTTGGCAGGACATATCGTATGAAGGAATTATACCTCCGCCGGTTCATAATAATAATTCTCTTGTATTCAACACATTTATTTGATGCTCATGCCATGCTATTGCCAAAATTTGCTTCCAGCATCAAAACAACAGTTTTTTCATGTTGTTTATTATACGTTTCATACAATAGCAACGGCAAATATGAAGTAATAATAATAATATCATTCGTTTCTCTGCTTTGGTGGCATTTCCCCACCACAGAATAAACGAATAAGTTGTAAATTGAAAAGTATACACCATGAACAAAGAGGATTTCATCAATAATAATCCTGTGCTGAACATTAAAAGAATAATACTGAAACTGATAAATATTATGAAAGCTTTATTTGCATCATCATCACTTCCCAGTGTTTTGCCTGAAAAGAAGCGTATAAATTCTTTTCCATTAAGCACAAGCTGTGCCGGTAATACATAATCTATGCCTGAGGTATTCGTTTGGCCGTGGCATTGTCATTACCTTGATATTGCTGTTTTTATTATATGTAAGTAAATATTATACTGCACGTATATTTTATATAACGGTCTTCAAGACCCAATATTGTATTATACATGCACAGCGCAGAAAAGCAGCTCACCTGTACTTTTTAGACTAGCTGAGATTATCTAATATCCTCATCGTTGTGTTCTCTACAAACTGAAGACCAAAAAATTCTAGAATTACCTATATGCGACCACGTAGATGTACTAATGCTGTGTGATGATGATACGACTGAGATACAATGAAAAGTACCTGCTATCTTTCCCAGTACACTCACTTTTCTCTGTCGACACAATCTTTATCAAAAATCCATTAATGAGTCTCATCATGGGTGGCAGCCCTTAGTTATCCGTACGTTTATTAATATTATTACATGCATTACATTATTATCAGCAAAACAGTCTGTCTGTGAGAGTTGATCAAGTGGTTTGCAGTGGGACTGTCCGTGTAATTCTAACTGAAAGCTATGCTGAAAGGGGAAAACGAATAAAGAAGACATTGTACTCAAAACGATGATGAAGGCGATCGTCATCATCAATAGTAAATAAATACAGGCATATCACAGTGAGAGGGCATGTAAATGATGATGATACTGCTTGCATATATACTTGTCATTATACCTGCATATAATAACAGCTAATCTAAAGAAAATGAAAAAAAAACATTGTTCTTCCTTTTGATGCAACATTTTTATCCTGTTACATGCAAAGATGAATTGCATTGGTTTAATGGAATTAATAATTTGCTGCATATATTTTGTGCACATGATTAAGATTACGTCTGCTACGAATAAAGCTGGTGCATAAAATATTTCAAAAATATTATGAATTTTTACTGCATTGAAATGTTTTCCTTTGATCTTAATCTTAAAATGTACTTATTTTTTTCTATTCCATTTTCTTGAGTTTCAAAAGCCTAAGACATTAGGACTTTAGTACATTATTATGGTCAAAATCCAAAACTTTGTAGCATGCTATAATTTAAAAAATTAGATTAGTATTTACGCACTTCGTCGCCTTCAAAACACGAAAGACTAATTGAGCTCACTCATCTTCATAGTCCCGTAAACTTAATTTTACAAATATTATGCAAACGTTAAATTTTATTGCTCAACGGTCAATAATTGTTGGTAGTGGTGTTGTGTGATTATATCCTCTGCCTTGCTGTTGTTGTTGAAAGACAATCTTTCTACAAGTTGTGGCTGCTGCTCCCTCTCCTCATAATAGCCGCGATATTCATCTCAAAGAAAAATTATATGTACATTTTTCTAAATCGTAATCGTAAATATGCGGAAGCGAAAGAAAGCCAACAGAAAATATCTCTCTAATAAGCATAACCTAGTTAGCCAGAAAATTTACGGCTTCAAGAACAAAAGACATTGTAATATTTTTTTCTAGCAAATTGAGCAAGGGCCAAAGTAGATTACCTAGTTAATTTCATTTGTCGCTTTCTGCCAAATCCACTTAGGAATTCTTTCAAACATATCAATATGCAGTAATTGGTATTCGCATGAAAAATTACAGTTTTTTTCTGAATTTTTATGTTATTCTGCTTGTGTTTATCACCACCGCAGTTAAGTAATTATATGAAGTACTTTGAATATCAAACAGGCTAAAAGATGAACGACAAAAAATATGTCACATTTAATCATCAGGTGAAGTGAAATGTTTTAAGTGTATTTTATGCTTTCCATTTTCTTCTTGCAAATTCGAATATCATCTTTTAAAAGATCGTCTGGCAGATCTTATTACATTTTTAAAACGTTTCTGTCATTTACATATCTTGAATAGACGTTTTTTTGCTCGTTCACCATCCTTGAAAAAGCACCAAAACAATTTGTTTTGAAAGTATGTATAGGAGCGTGGTGTATAAGTGTGCATTGGTGCAATAACAAGATAATATAACAAGAGTGAATTGGATTGGAACCAGCCAAGGCAGCAGCCTCCTACAATTCTGAAAATATGTGAAAAATAGGAACGAGTGTTATGGCGCAATTGAGAAAAAACTCCACTAATCATTCTCAGTCACACCAAAAGCTATGCCGTTGCCGACACCACATTGGCATCCCAAGATTTCGTAACATTGAGTTTGACTTTTCTCTTGAATCCTCTGACTCACACTGAAAATTGCAAAGAGTGAGACAGAAGGTGATACGTTAATAATGCAGAAAATATACTTTTGCTTCGTTGGCAGAGAAAAAGTTTTAAAAGCATTTAACAGCAATACAAAAGCGATACATGAGAAAATGGAACAAGTTAGCGAAGAAACATATAAGCGACTTAAGAATGGGAAACAGAAGCAAGTTAAAAAAAATCAACCTCTCGCTCTTTCTTTCTTTCGTCTCCTCTTTTGCTTTTCTCTTATAACAAGCTTGATTTATTGGCCCAAGTGGTCAATAAATCACAAACCGGAAAAGAATCAACTTATCAAAAACGGATTGTCTCCATTCCATTTATTTCTTTTAGTCAACGATGCATGATACATAATATTACTAGAGCTCTTCCTGGATTCGATTCTTTTCATCTTCTCCATAAAAAATGCATACACACACGTTGTCGTTACTTCCTTAAGATGCTGCTGACATTAAGCCACTATTTACCATTGCTGTTGCCGCATGTTTATATGGCTTGTATAAACTTCATGTACTACACTCACCGACCTGTCGACCTTGCCTCTTAAGAAAATAACTGCTGAGACTGGCAACAAGAAATACTTAAGAGTAGACACATATCTCTAGCCAGTAGTTTTTATGTATAATATTATACAATTGATCAATATTTTTTTTACATTACTGAATTACTGCATACCACAGCTACCGCTCCTTCCTTCTCTTTTCGTTATAGCTCACAGTTATGAAATTTAATCCGGAGAGAGCCAAGTGGTGTCTTTCTTCATGTTATTTCATACATTTTACGACCAAATGGATAACGTTGAGATGGATGATGATGGGGAATGGGGATACAGAAGATAATAATCCTGATGACTTCTTTTTCTTTTGCTTCCCTTCCTCATGATAGTATTAAGAGTCATGTTTTTACTTAAATGTGCTCCAGGCCACTGAAACTAAGCCGTGCCTTAATCCCGGCACACGTTTACCACAAACGACTAGTATACGTATAATAATATGCTATATGGATCGAAGACAGAATAAATTCGAATATGTAGTAGCAAATATATTGCTCTGTATATATACCATAGCATTTGTTTTTTTCTCGGTTTTCTGGTAATCTCGTATATAAAACTTAATAATCCTCTCACAAATTCATTTTATGCATAACTGACTTTCATTCCGCTTGCAGAAAATAGCAGAGATGCATGGAATGTATGTATGGAGGAGAAAGATCAAAAGCTAAAAATGTACGTACCTACTCTCCCTATCCTAAGAAATCGACTGGATCGCATGCATAGCTTTTTCGATGTTCGATTCGAATGCGACTTGAACGTAATGGGATATTCTTTCGGAGCAATGCATGTTCACATTTACGTCATCTATGATCATGAATGAATCCTTGTGTAGGATCCAAATATCTTTGCATAAGTCATTTTGACAAAATGAAATTGTATTTCTCCAAAACTGTTACACGTAACGTACTTACTAATATCGAAAATTATTCTTAATCAGAGTCCATTTTCTCTTCTCTATTCACTATTACCCATACCATATTACATCAAGTCGTAAATCTTTCGACTTTTTTTTACTGCGGTGTTAAGGAACTTGTGTAAAAGGTTTTTTGATTTTCATACCTAATCTACTTTTCAGTTACTTTTCTAAAGGATTGAAGCTTTTGTATATAGTCGAAGATACAAAACAATGGTCAGGTTCACCACTGGCTATACTTTGACACAACCCTATTTTCCTTTTCCATTTCCAAAATGCCATACACAAATGAGAATTTAATTTTGTTAAAATCAAAAGAGCGTGTAAAATGCAATATGGATGGGTGTGAAAAGATATACCAATGTTAAAGGATTAAAGGACTATATGATCACATAGCATTATTATTGGTACGTATACGTACTATACATGTCGTTGCTTTGAATGTCAAGGCTAATTTGCGTACAAATGAGTCCATTGTTCTACCAAGTGACTGTGAAATACTATTCTTCCTCTTTATAGCAACACCTAGTTGTTGTGCTTTATGGCACCGTTTTTATACCTTAGGGGTGTCTTGATTCCTTTATTGGACCAAGCAAGCGTCTGGCTCGCTGAGCTATTCGTTCCCTTTTCGAGCCTGTGTACGTAGAGGTCAAGCAGATCTGTTTAGTAATCTTATTATCACCGCTTTTTATTATCTTCATCATCGCCATCATTACTGTATTGGTATCATCAAAAATATCTTCAAACTCGCACTTCTAATAACATCACACACCACCAACCGACACACACAACATTTTTTATGATGCTATCTTCTATTTATTTATTAGCAAGGTAGTAAAAATCACCAACGCTTTTCTTCCAATGTTCCAACCTGTAAAAAATGCTAGTCAATGCTTTTTTTTCCTTCGGGGATATAGAGAGAAAATAGCTTCTCAACTGATCATTGACTCATCCATCATCCATCATGTCAGAAAATTTTCCCGCATACAAAATTGGAATAGAACAAAATTAAGACAAATTTAATATAACACAAAGGCAGTTTAAAAAGCTGTAACCCTCGCTAAAAAAATATCACGTTCAAAAGCAAAAGAAAGTCAAAAGGTAATGTGGATGAATTCATTTGCATTTTTTTGCTTTGAAGATCCGTTAAATGTTTTTGTGTGAAGGTGAGAGAGCATATATCTTTCAATATAATGATTACTTTATTCCCAGCATGATGTTAATGTTTAGTGATAAATGCCGTAAGCTTGGGTTGTTCCACAATTATTATGATGAAGTCAATACACAGATGTCAAGGAAGAAATGTGTGTTTTGAGTGGTGCGTAGGATTTTCCACACTGCCTTTTGTCGGTAAAGACATACTCATTGGCTTGATGTCTCTGTAAATGTGCCCACATTTTCGGAGCAGAAAAAAAGGCGAATAGGAAACTCGTTTAGTCTCTTATTCGCCATTTATTTAGCTTTATTTGAAGGCATTAATTACTTTTAAGCACTGTGAGAGTCAGGTATCAGCCATAAAGTAAAAAAGTCAAAGGAACGCAATCATGAACGTAGTTATTGTCGCCAGTGATGAAAGAGATGGTGTGCATGATGACTATGATGGTTATTGCCTCATAGAATCGGGGGACAATAATGCTGGTATAATACCAACTTAAAATTACATTTTTTTCAAGCAGAGACATGTCTACAGAATGTGAACAAGCAAATAGTTTTGAGCAGAAGAATAAATAAACAAATATGCAAATTCGTATATAAGAACAAGGTGGAATGCGAACTGTTTTGTAGAGAGGGTAATATGCAGATAAATATGTAGTTACGTAAAAGAAAGAAAGTTTATTTTCTAGGAATAAATTGCAGGATTTCAAGTTCCTTAATGGACATTTATGGCCCAGACTTGAGAACTCTGGACATAGCAAAACAAAAACATTTTTACAGATACGAATTCGTATGCTAACATCCTCTTCACTCCGATCAAAAACAATCTTGGAATTTATATGTTGATATATATATGTTTCGCTAGAATGTTGTTGATGCGGATCTTTTAAATCTTTTCGAATGTTATGAACATTGTTATGTCCTTTACTAAAACTCATAATAATATGCAAGTTGAAAGTATTATTGTCTTTAGCCAAATACGTAACCTATTGGTTTGAGAGGGCGTTGATAAAAGGATAAGCTTCTGTTGTTTCCTTTAAAATGTGTTGCCTTTCGTATGTTCTTTTCCACAATAAACAAGTTTATTCCTAGAGAAAATTTACTTGGACATACTAAATGCATAATTTGCACCACACCAACACTCTGAGCAGTACCACCGACCAAAAAAAATATATATATTGTTTTTCTAAGCATTTATCAAAGTAAGAAAATCTCTTTTCAACAACTCCTCCTCTCTTTTCAACTCACGTGAACAAAAATAAAGGGGAATTGCAATGTAAGGAGATGGCAAGGCACCCTTGTTCAGAATCGGGAGGGTTGACTGCATTCTAAGCAGAACAATAATAGTAGTGAGTGGATCCGTCTTCAAGTCACAAATGGAGCAAGGATATAAACCCAGCTCATATCAAAATATTGCATCTCTCATTTTACATTGAGACGAAACCCGACGAGAGACCCCACTGGAGGAAATGAGAGAAAAAGCACATAGTATATTATCCATATTATTATTTGTTATTAAACTTTTTTTCCCGTCTGCAGGATGGTCTGTTTGATGAATGCATTTTTTCCCGTTGTTTCACTTGATTCTTCCCAAAGGTAGACAAAGAAGATTACTTACTTAGCTTACCACTTACAACGTAGAGGCGTGCGTTCGCGCGTCCCTCTACCACCGTGTGCCGACAAGATTCCAGTCAAAAATCCATCTGGAATTTCTTGCTTTCAACTTTATTGTAAAAGAAAAAAAAGCATGTATGTTGACTTGTATACTTAAAGTAAACATTATTTCTGAAGAAACCCATTATTTAATGCACATATCCAGTTTTCTGCATGAATGCACTCTCCAAAAGGTACATCTACGTACGCATATATATCCAGTCTACTGTTTCAGTTCTGCGAAGCTTCCGACTTCATCTCATAATATATCTCTAAAGAAGGCTTACTTTCTTACAAAGAAATGCTTGTCCTTTTGTACTGTCTCTCTCTTCCTTGCCGTTGTGTACCTTATAAAGCGTATGCCTGCAGAATCCAGAGTGATGATATAAATTCCAGTATATGCGCCTTCTACTGCACGTGGAGCTACGAAGCCAGCTTATGAATAAAATACTCAGGTACGCACACGTACGTTTCGTAGGAATTGTATGTAATGTATGAAGTAACAGAAAAATATAGGCTCTTAAAGTTGTAAGTTTAAGACTTCTTGCTTTGTGTGCTTGTTTGTTCTTCCAGGTTGTTTATTTAGGTATTTACAACTTTATAATAAAAAATCTAGCTGTTTTATAGCTCCAAAAATATGATATGTATCTTTATTTTCTTGAAACTTGTAAAATAGATACCTAATACTTTTTAAACGTTGTCCGCACTGAATCAAAAATCAACATTGTGTTCTACATATAACTTCACCATCATCCATTATTCTATGTAACTCTTATATTGGATTATATACTGTGCACATGGAATGATGCATATATTTACGATGTAACAAAAAGAGATGTGAAGAAAAAAGAACAATTTCGTATTCAAGACGTGTTCAAGCAAGTTACTTGAGAAAACATTTTATTTGCAATAAAGGTTTTTGCGTGTGAGATACATTACAGCGAAAAAAGTTGGCTTGCAATGAATATGAGGTTATAAAAAATTCTTTACCGTACAAACTTAAAATTATCATAATTCAGTTCTTTTTTTTTACATTATCTCTTAGGCATTTCTTACAAAGAGAAGAGGTTCTACATGTTTTAATTTCAGCCATTAAATCTTCCCTTCTCTCTGCTTTAATTTTTTGAACCTCTCTGTTTGAAGAGACAAACTTAAATAATATGACTTAGAGCAAGTTCTCACAATTACTGCACTTAATGTTTAAAATGTCATAAAAAGGCCGAAAAAACGTAGGATTATGATTTGAAGCATCATCGAAAGAAGTATCATCAACTCAGAAAAAAATTAATTGTTTCTCGTTACTCCTGCCAATCTTTGTTTTAACATGAAACTCACGCCACAATAATTTGTGATAATTTTGATTCAACCAATATTGTGAGTACGAATTGCTCAACAATTTTTAAATCACAAGAACGATCATAATATACGCAACAGGTAACAAAAAGAGCTTTATGAAACCGGTGTCAGTTTCTGCCTTATTGTGTTGGCTAGACTTGACTGGAACAAGCTTGCTTATAATATCTGAAGTTGTTTAACATGTTTTGGATTACTATTATTTTTATTATTATTATGACTAGTCTTGTTTCAAGAGCATACAGTGCGTGCAAGTAAAACTACACAAGAGCTACGTGTATTAGTAGAAGGAGCGCCAGAAACAAGAAAATCAATTGCCTCTCGTTCATTTTCTTTCGTCCTCCTCCTCATACTGCAAATAACTTATCCACTTAACGATTATTATTACTCCCTCCCAACGTCTCATCACTTTATTTTGTCGAAACTATTCCACATGGCACGTCGTACGTTAAGATGTGTATTCATGTCTTAATCCCATAAATTAGAGTCCACTTATCACAGTTTGACAGTGGACATGACACGACGGACGGCAAAATAGGAGGAGGGAGTAAATATGCTATGGTGTGCCATGTATATCTACCTAGATTTGCGCTGTATTGCTACAAACAACTCAACAATCAGCTACAAACAAGCAAAACAACAACAACAACAATCGCTGGCATTTAACCCCACATTGGCGGCAGAGAAAGAAGAAGAGGCATCATCATTTTCAATATTATCATCATCATGAGTCTTCTTCTTTTTTGCATTTTGTCTTACCTGTACAATGTACACTTCCCATTTTATCCATTGAATGAAAAGATAAAATAAAAGTCCAGCTGCTTCTCATGTGCATTACTGTTGCATTGGTATGCAGAGAGTTGGCTACCTGGAAGGAAAACACATCAATATTTGTACAAGTGCCAGGAGGAGAGAAGAAAGAGTGTACATATAAGGTTATATGAGGGCAAAGAGTGCATCTCTGCGTAAAACTTTATTATGCAAGATATAAAACGCATCAATAGTCGTCACCATCAACTCTACCAGACAACATAATGGCTCATGCTTTGACAGGTGGTATGGTGGCGGGATATGTTATGTTGTACAACCTGTACATTGACTTGTTACAGGATAGAGGTCTAAAGGCTCTGAAGGTTCTTTCTTATGTTCATATAATTTTATTAAAGAAAAGTCAAACGTGCCTTTTATCGATATTGACGAAGTGATCTCACAACTCACACCAACCTACACCATCAAATCAACACAACAAACCAAAACCAACTTCATTTTCGATATGAAATGCAAACAAAAAATACCTTCATCCTATCAGGGATAGTGTTTCGTGTGCACACCAATCAATATGCAGACTGCGTACGGACAGAAATTGATCCATATTCCTGTTCGTAAAATTTACTCTTCTTGCTCGAGTGTACTGCTGGTAATAATATAACTTCCTCGGGAAAGAGAAGAAATGTTGCGCAACATTTTTGCAAACCACGCCTTCTTT
>JAQIWO010000608.1:0-13256 GCA_034695405.1 Entomobrya muscorum | reverse complement strand
CTGTTTAACTTTCGAAACTGGTCTAAGGTTCATTTAACAGGTTTCGTTATTTCTAGAATAACTTTCACTGGTGAGGACTCAGCATCTTTTATGCTACCGTTCTCTAATATCCCAAAAAATATGTTTTAGTAGGTTGGTTGGCTTCTGATGGTAAAGGCTGTTATTACCTTACTATGGTATTTGTGTGGCTCGCCAAATGTCAGAAAGATATGTAGTTAAATGGACTCAAAGTATACTCATTTACCTAATGCATTTATGTATCGCGTCAGAGTGACACTGCTACCAAAGAGTTCCCAGTTTGACCGTCGAAACTGAGATCTTTTAACAAAACGTCTAGCTATATAATGGCGAATGTCGTGTTTTCTATGTATAACACCCCATATAAAATGTACATAGGCACATAAATGCAATTTTAGTTTTCAATTTTTTCAGGAAATGGAAAAGGCGGTTAGCCATGTACTCCTGCCGACACTCTGTTCATAGTTCCATCTAGAAAAAAACGGAATGTTAGAAAAATGCAATTGTAAAAGAATAAAAGGATTTCCAAAATTCTCTTTTTATTCTTTTTTCTCTCTCTCTGATGTCCTTAGATGTGCGGTACACGTCAGATAACGTTCTTTTCTGCTATCGTCTTAGAGGATTGTGTGAATGAGCGAATGAATAAGAATGAAATCCAAGGCATTCCAGATTCCTTCTTCTTCTCCTCCTCCCTCTTCTCTCCTTTCACCACATGAGAACCAAGGAAAGAAACTGTGGAGTAGCCGTTCATCGTCCTTCTGGCCTTCTCATTACATTTTCATTCTCCGTTCGCATCCTAGTCCTAGCTATATTCCTAGAATAAAAAGAAATAAAAGGTTTAACTTGACTAGAGAACACCAAATAAGATCAAGAAGTTTTGAATTGAAAAGGGCTTTCTTTTGTAGGATAATGTTTTCCTTCTCTTATATAAGTATGCTTGCTTAGCGTTAGCTGTGTCGCTTCCTTGCATCAGGCATAGTTATGGCCAAGTATGCACGTTACTTGAGGAAACAAAGAATATTATTACATGCATTTGAGCAGGCATCATTTTTTTTCGCTCCTTACCCGTTGCCTCTTTTCTCAGTCGTTTTTTCACTCTTATTCTCTCCCATTTCACACGAGCTTTCTCGACAAAATTGTGAGCGCAAATGAGGGTTATATGCAATCCTGTGAGTGTACATATCACAGAAAATCATTGCATTTGCTTCAACTACTGTTGTCCACCGCTACTTCTGACATTTTCCTATTTCAGCCATATGAATGTTAGGCATACATGGCTGTACTTTTTTACCAGTTTTTTTTCTCTCTCTGTTTGGAAATAGAAAAAAGGCAAGCTCAGCTCCATCCGTATCACTTCTGCTGAGAGAAGAAAGCGGATTTTTTCCTTTTTTATGTGTCTGTGAAAATATTATTCGAATTCCGAAAGGAATTTCATCGATAAATCTGCCGCATTTCCCTTTTCTTTCTTTTTTTCTAAAAAAAAGTGCTAGTAGTACTTTCAAAATACTTTTCTTTCTGACTTTGACTACTGCTCTCTGTAATATTCCAGCAGTTCCTTTCGCATTACAATGCTAGGGAATAGTATAATATATAGTAAAGTGGCAGGAATACGTTATATAAAACACACACACCAGTCATCCTGTGACTTGTAGTTGATCCTTATTGGTTCATGTCATGACTTTTCTTCTCTTTTTAGCGATTGGAATATCCGTTATTTTTCTTGTCGTTTATATGTACATAAGAAGAAGAACAGAAAATTGAGCAATGACTGTTAAACCAATTTCTCCAATCGCTTTACCCATCTACGTATATATGTGGGCATAAAAATAGAGAAAACCTGCGTAATGCGCGTATCTGGTGTAAAGCTAGCATTTATTTTCATGAAAACCTGAAGATATGAGACCTTTCTTTTTTAAGGAAGAGTCCTATTATTATTTTCTTTATGTTGCTGATCGAGCCTTTTTATGACAGAGATGCGTGAGCTTTTCCTATACCACTGATTTTGCTATTTGGAGATATAATGCTGCTTATTCATCTAATAAAATTGCTACTTCTATATAACTATGTGCACTGTTTGCCTATTGCCAGTTGGAATAATGTCTACTTTATTGAATGGTAGAATATATTAAAACGCTTGAATAATACTGGTCGTTTCCGATCGGAAAAGGTATTCCGTTTTTCGTAAAAATGAGTCAATCAATTTGGATATGTTTGGACTCAGCTTCGGTGTCCCAAGTTTTTGTTATAATGCCAGCATTTTCAAAGAAAATATGTAACTTTTTCATATCTGGAGAAATATACATACGTGACAATAGAGTAGGTAGTTCGACTTTTATTCTCCAGTGTTATTATTACTAGTATTTTTACACACAAATATTCGTAGTATTATTATCATTGTGGGCATAAAAATCTTTAGATTGACTACCATTTACTATCTGAATGCATCATCTAAGTAGTCAAGCTGCAAAAGTGTACAAATGTATAACTAAATCTAATAATTCTCCTCATTCTGAACCATTTTCTTAAATAACAAAGACCATGAATAGAGTAGGAGGTTGCAAGAAAAAAAATCCAATTGAGTCAGTGTAAAAACTGTCACAAGAAAGATGATTCTTTCACTCAAATAAGTGGTAGTGTTTCGAGAAGGTTCGTTGACTATTGCCTGTTGTTAGCCTAAAGGAACAAGAGAGAAAAGAGCCATTTTAAGACAATTTTGTCGTACACTTTTCTCTTCCACTTATACAGTAATGACATACTTAGGAGGTTCCAAAAAGGAGTAGTCTCCACTCTTAAAAATCCTAAAATGCTTTTATTCCAATTTTCTCCATCTTCAAGAAAGTTAGTGGTAAAAAGTCAGTAAAGTGGCTTCACTACTACTACATAATATAATAATATGTGTATTTATATACTACTGCTATGCTCGGATTCCTCAGTACATGTCTTCACCCTCTTATTACATAAGCGGGGAAAAAAGAGCAAAGAAAATAAAATGTATTTCTACTTTGGTAGTTGTAGTGGCAGCGGCATCAGAAAATGTGTATTTATAGACATTTTTGCCGCCCTGCCTGTTTTCGCTGTATAATCTGTATCTTTAACTCGAACAGCAAACTAAGATATATTTATGGTGACAAGTATGATACCACAACGAGGAGAAGAGGCTCGAACAGGCCAACAAGTTTGTGTGCCTCCGGACGGAAGAAGGAGAAGCCAAAATCATCTTTTTGTTATTTTGTCCGTTCATTCCATTTTAGTAATGTCCAGATGAAGAACATGTACCTATGTATAATATGAAGAGGATACTGCTGTGCTATAGTGTTCGCCTTTGAATGTATCTATAATGCTCAGAGAAAAAGTTTCAGAAGGCAAAGACGAAATGGAATTCGATGTCAGAGTTTTTTGGGGTAATAATATGATAAGGTACATAACATAAAACCAACGCAATATTCACATAAGTAAAGTAACTGCGGTGGGAAAAAACCTTTTTACACGGAATATATGATAAAATAATATATTTGTACACAAAGCGAGTATAGAATGTGATTTTTTTCAATAATCGACTGGCAATCCAAATGGACAAGTATGTAGCTTTGAGCGATTTTTTGTATTTCTCTATACTTTACTTCTTTGCGATGATTTTTGAACATATGATGAGTTTTTTTCTGTCGTTCACTTAACTTACTAGATGGATTGGTAATTTTTTGGTTGCACGAAAGGAGACTGGAAATAAAAGAAGTAAAAGTACAGAGAAGAAGGTTGTAAACAAGTTGTTAGTGAAAAAGAGAAACAACTTGTAAATTCGATTGCCCAATTTTGAAATCCTTTCTGTGTTTATGTATGTATGTGTGTAAGTACTTTCCGTCAGATAAAACAAACTACATAGAAATGAAGGAAAAGCAGATTGATTAGCTTTCTTTGCCTTAAGTGGAACTTTTAATGTAAGTGATGTAAGGGAATAGAATTTCCATAAAGAATAGAGTAAAAAAAAGAAAGGGAAGGAATTTGCTACATAAATGGAATAAATGGGAAATGAAATGGAAAAGTTTAAAAATGAATTAATGACATTTTTTGAATCTACAAACAAGTGTAAACCAAAATCAATCCTGTAACTAAAAAGTTCTCTTCACATTCAGTAGCAACTTGTCCTCCACAGACTTGTATTGAGGCTCAAGTTTACAAAATCTTCAATTCTAAACTAGTGGGTATATACTTTAGTGGTATATAGAATCTTCGTTTTCGGGCATGTCATCATATCCCTTGAGTTTTTTTCGTCCTTTGTGGAATGTTTCCTTATTTATTTAGATTCTGTATTAATTTTGGCGCTTAGTTTTTTATATAAACCCCCAATGACATGACAGACTGGAAAAGCACACTAATAGTTTTCCTATTGAAACTGCTGACTAGTACGATTTTCTTTGTCTATAGTATTCTTCTTTCTTTAACCTTTTAGGTCTCTTATCTGCATCCATTTTAACATTTTATGTTGGTAGATCTGCTCATTTTCATTCTTGATTGTCGTCGATAGATAAATATTTATGGATATACAATGTATGTTTGCATTATGCTTCCCACTTTTGCTATATTATGTGCTTGCGTTGCATTGCACACAGGGTTTAAATCGTGGAGAAAGTTTAACTCATTCTTGTCTCTCGCTTGGTGAACAAGTGACAAGCCTATCATTTATTTTTGCTTGCTTGTACCCTTCCCAGTTCACAGTAAAACTTTCCCCTGTATGTTGATACTTGCTACCAACATAACAGAACCAAGTTACCGAGTTACACTATGCTGTTCAATCTTCATTCTTTTAAAAAAAGTTAAGAATTTGTCGTTCATTGCTGACTATACATAGTTGATGTTCGTCGAAGCAGTTTGACAATTTTAGTATTCTGATTATGTAACAGTCACACACGACGAACATTCATACATAACAAAGTAGGTTCAGTTCCAGTAGCCATACTAGTAAGTAAAATGAAACACAAAGTCCAGGTTTTTCCTTTTCTCCCTACTTACGAACTTGTTTCCTGAAACATGCATTTTCAGTTCATTTTTTTTGTAGATATTTTTTATATATTAGCTCACACACAATACAATAACATAATACATAGACAATGTACAGATTGTTGTATAGCAAACGACAAAAAGTTTGTTGTCAGTCATGGCACGCTCTTCATTCCTACCACCGCCATCCCAGTACCATCATATGCAATATACCACACTCGATCATCTAGTTCACATTATATATGAGCCATCACATATTGAACCAGCAGGAGAATAACAACAGCTTCATATTATCTTCACAGCTTTTTTCTTCTTCTTCCTACGCTTTTTTTGTGAAGAATTTTTGAACCCCAATTTGCGAAGCTTGACATTCAGATTGACATTCAGTGAGGGAGGTCAACCTGACAGGCAACATGCCAGTCAAACACCAAATTCAAAAGAAGACAAAGAATGTGTAGAGAAGATAGCGTATACGAAATAGGGAAAGTACTTTTCTGCTTACTTATTCTTATTACTGTCGTATATAACTTGAGTATATATTAAATATATGAATATCGCTTATCAGAATTCAGAAGATGGAAAACTCGGGAGCACTCATGCAGCCTCTTTCTCTGCCTTCTTCGATCACTTGGTTTATTCTTGAGGTATCCATTCGCTTACATATTTTGTTAGAGAAACATATACACACCACACCACACATGCAGAGAGACATGACAAGAAAATGCTCCTTCACTAGTTTCCTCCTTTTTTATTCTTGAATTTCTCACTCCCATTTGTTATATATTGTATATTTTTTGCAAAAACTGAAATTCAGAGGAAGAAGAGGTTGGCAAGAGGGAAAGAGAGATGTAGTCAAAGGGAATATAATAATGCAGAAAGAGTGGAGGAAAAACATAACGTTGAATTGAGCATGCAGTAGGGAATCATGATTGCCTAATGCATAAAGCATTTTATTCTTTACGGTGTGGTGAACTACGTACGACTACGTAGCAGTATCTCTGTTATTGCTTCACCTCTTTTTTTCGAAAAGATATCTCTAAAAAAGGAATAAATAAGGCTGGTGGAGTGGTGTCCAGACTAGTAAAAGGTTTTTTGGTCTCGTACTTGCTTGCTTGCTATTACTATCGTCTTTTGGTGGAGAAGAGTAGCTTCAGTTGCTGCGAATGAACAAGTAGGCAATAGGCATAAGTTATTGACAGCGGCAGAGCAGAGGAAACGGGAAATTCTACTTGATTCTGTATTCCGATTCGAAAAATACATGTATATGGACAATCTATATTCTGAATTACTGAACAGAGTGCTTTACATGGACACACATACTGATAAAGTGTATGGCATGTAGAAAGGCAGGAGACCCAATCCCATTCAAAGTTCATGGCGTGAGCTGAATCCCTTAAAGCTTTCGTTGACGGATGGATGGATGCTTTTGGATCTCTCTCTCTCTCTAGTTTGATAGCATAGTCACTTCAAACTCTGTATATATTTACAAAAGCAAGTGTAAACATCAAGCTTGAAAATACGTAATACATATCTAATATATAGAGCAATGTATGAATGCTACACGCCATCAAAATTCAAGTGATTGCTAATACATATTCGGGAAATTGTAATGTACAACATTTTATATAAATAAATAAATAAATAAAAAACTTTCTGTGCTTTATCTGGCCATTTCTATTCTCTACCACAGCAATCGCATTTTGATAAAAATTTGCTCACTCACTATTTTTTGAAAGATATACATTCATAAATATATTTTATGTAGTCCAATCATTTGATATGAGAATATACATATAGCTGCCTAAGTACATGCACATGTATCATTTCTTTTAGTTTCAAAAAAATAGTAAAAGAGTCAATGATCCAGTTTCCGAATTCCGAATCCAATGCATTTTCACTATTTGCTGTTTCATTTCTAATAATCAAGGCAAAATGTATTACTCTGTGTGCCACTTGATTTCAAGTCAGCAGGCATGAGATTTTTCCATCTCTTTGAATTTTTATGGTATGTATATACACACGTGAAAGATTAGACCATTGTGGTCACTCATTCATGATATTGATGATCGTGACGACGATGATGGTGCTATGGTATATAATGTAACATTCTAGCGGAGGAGATGAGAGGGAATGAGACTAGCATAACAAATAAACCCTCTGCAATTCAAGAGAGAGAAAAAAAATGGGGAAAATAGAGAGTAAATAGAATAAGAAATAAGACCTAGAGTGAAAGAAAAATAGGAAGTACCATATATATTCACAAAAGGGTTTCACAAAATTATATATAAGCACATTCAGAATAAAAAAAACTTAACAAGTTCCCTTGTTATGATGATCACAAATTTCATTGAAATACAGCAAAATCAAGAAAAACAACTGGCGATTCTTCTAAAAAAAATAAAGTAAGAGTAACTCTACAAAGATGAAAGGAAAGAGTTGCTGAGGTATTATACTTCGTAATGATGCCGCTCTACCCAAAATATATTATCAGTGTGCATGTCGGCTATTGGATTTTGAAGCACACACTGAGAGTAAAAATGACGCAATTCATTTATTATACAGATGAATCGACACCGACTAGGGTGCAAATGAACTGTTTTTGGGTGAAAAAGTGGAAATCTCTTTTACTGATGAATACGTTGGACTTTATTTTCATTGATATATTCGTTTTTTCTTCGGGGGTTGGTTTTGTAAGTCTGCTGCTGGTCTCCGTCAGCGTCAGCTTCATAAATGCATATAGAATATGTGTAGAGATAAAGGTTGGTTTACAATAATGTGTACAATTTATACCCATACCATTCCTTGGATGTAATGATAAATGAGATAGGAAAAAAGGAAGCTGTTATGATGCGCATTTAACTGCCTTCTTTGCCGAACTATGAGAGTTTACGGTTTACTTTTATATCTTTGTTGTTTTCTTGCTTTATATAACATACTGCATTGAGAGCATCCAATCAAATAAATAAATGAGCTTGTTTTCATTCATTCTCAATAGAAAAAAACATTATTTTGATGATGATGAACATCATGATCAATGTTACTCTTCTTTAGTACAAAAAGGGCTTAAGTATAAAGATTGCGTATTACATTTGCCACGTCTTCTTAGCAGGCGATTTCCTTTTTAGATTTGTCTGGAAAAAAATTAAAGAAAATTATAAAAAGTCAAATTACGGCCGACTATTGAGTAAACTTTACATGAATTTCGTTTTTATTTAGTGTAAAGTGTAGAGTGTGTATACGAGTTGATGATGCTAGGAAATGATTCTGTTTCAACATCAGCAGGTAATGCTTTGTTCTGTATGTATGCAGCCTCATAAACACTGCAAGGTGTGATTGCCGCTTTAGAGCCCATGTATTTGACTGATCTCTCTATTTCGCTTTCCTGTGTAGGATGCATCTGTCTACTTTAAGCTCAGTGTGAAATATGGTTAAAGAACCGCATTGGATATATATACATGCTTCACTATAATATACCGTTGTTTCCATAAATGTGGTAATACCTATGCATTACTGTAAAATGCGAGGGCGTCGTAGATTTTACCTGAAAAATATCCATCCAAATACTTGCAGAGATGCAGTCAGAGCAAAAGTATATTTTCTAGGGGTACTGGGGAACAAAAAACGGTTATACACATTTTATTTATGTGTATATGCAGCGGTCATGATTATCATTATAAAATCCATATTTCACGTAACTTTGTATAAAAGATGATCCATTTTTATACATCCTCACACATATGGTACTTTTTGTTCAACTGGTAAAGCCCCTCTCTTACTGTCCTCTACTTCACAAGCTTAACATATAACTATTTTTATGCCACATATAGCTTTGGTCTGCCTGCGGATTACATAATATATAGTACAGTCGTGAATGAGCTATATAATATGTTGCTCCGAGCCAGCATCGGCTGCTTTATTGCTGTGATGGATAATAATAATAATGCTGGTCACCCGCCTGTCCAGGGTGCTCTTCGTAGATATTACCATTCCCTATTTTAAGAGCTCCTCTCCCTTGCTAGTTAAAATTGCAGTGGAAAATTGTCTGGAATGATAAATTACCTAATTTACAGGGCTCAGGTGGTCAATTGCTTTATATAAATCGGTTCTTCACTTGGAGCCGAATAACAAAAGGGCGTTGTGACAAATTGAATTTTTTTCTTCTTAGCCATGTGCCTTCCTAGAGAGGTTATGTTGCGTCACTGGAAGTTTACTTGTGATTGAGAAAGAAAATATCTCGCACGCGTCTTATTGCGAGATTCTAAACTGCATTTCAGCAACTAAAATATCTCATAACGCGATTCTTTTAAATTATCACAATGCCCCATCAAGAGGAACGCTACGAGTTATTTCGGCTGCTAGTTGCAACGTATTTGCTCTTTTTCGAGCATATAAACTTTACATATATTCTGCATGTATTCTGTTCCTCTGTAACTGGTTTAAACTTTACACCGATGAGAAAGCCTTTCTTTTTTTGGGGTTTCCGTGCTCATAAAGTCAAAAGCAGGCGCAAACAATTTCTTATCCCCTCCTCACTTTCCTTTGCGTCCACAGACACTATTTTTTATGCTTACAAGATTTACATTCAAATCATATGCATGTTGTTGTACGAGAATATGCATAGGTAACACTTTAAAATCTTGTACGCATGCCCTTCCTCAATAAAACTTGACGTATTTGGCCCTCCTACTTCATATGCGATCGTGTGTGCGATAGTTTCGTGCGTATGCATAATATCAATGAATGAATATATAATCGGCTCGTTATCGTATCAAACTGCGTCGTGAGGGTATAAAATAATATTGGTGGTGTAATGTGAATCTTGCGGGCCGTTTTATAGATGCGACGTGTTGTTTTCCTCCCCTTGCCGTTCCCATTTATATGGTATTAAAAAACGCTCGTGTAACCCTTTCCTATTCTGTCGTATTTATCAAAGGATTGAAAATAAACATTGTTTTAGTATTCCGCCTCCATGTTACCTTTTCATCGTTGAAAGTGTTTACCATTTCAAATGGATCTTCAGAATGTGTATTTTTCCTTAATTGTGTAGCCGATGTACGGAATATCCAGCCGTATAACAAAGGCAATGGTATCTATACTCAGACGGGAATTTATAGTAATAAATTCATTTGAGGATGTTTAAAATGCAGGAATAAACTACGTGCATTGTTTGTTTAAACGAGAACGAGAGTGTAACCATTAAGAAGAACACAGTACAAATTAATGAGGTAGAATCATTGTGCGCTTCAGAAAATTCTTTATGTAATTATACATGCGGTTATTGTGTTTCTATTTGGAGAAAACTTCCTTTTACATTTTCCAGCATTTTTATTAGTATTCACAGCAGGAATTTAAAATTACTTTGTCTATATCCAACTGTGATTTTTTGGAGAGATCTTACAGAATGTTTGAGTTTAAATGGATTTTTTTTGTATAATAACGAAGATTTTTTTCTTCTCATAAATATTCACAAAAATTTTTAATGCTTAAATGCTATTTTGAATATCAGCATGAGCTCGAGTAGACAGTATTTTATGTATGCAATCATTGCATATTGGAAATGGAAGTATGCAACCTTAAATAGGGAAATATATACTTAGGAATAGAGAAAAATAGAAGTAGGGGCTTTGGATACTTTATGAATATTACATTAGTCTAGGTCAGGAAGACTGTTTACTCCAATTTATAAATAGAATTTAAATGAAAACATATTTCCTGGAATTATGAATCTTGCCACGATCACATGAAGCGCCTTTTAGCATCGTTCACACTTTTCATAGAGGATTATAGATTATACTTAAAGTTATCCATGAAAACATTGAAAAAGCACCAAATGTGTTTATTTTCTAAATTTTTGTATGTAGATATACCAGGCATATTTTTAGATGTAAAAACAATGGGCTAACTATACGTAGTAGTACTCAAATTAAAAAAAAAGTAATATGTAATATTCTACTGATATCAGATTTTGTTAGCTTTTCTTTGCATATCTATGAACTATGAAAACTCACTAAAGACGACTAATTCTTATAAACAGACGCGTTTTACTCACAGGAAAATTCTGATAACCACTACAAAATTTACGAGCTTTATATGACAAACTGAGAATAAAGCAGGCATGCACACGTACTTTTTTACATTTCATGGTTTTATTTAATTGTCTGAGAGAGAAATTCTTAATTTTGCTTAGAAACTACAATGAAAAAGAACTGAATCAGAAATGCAGGAATATGTAATCTTTGGTGAATACTTATCAAGGTACCACATTACGTATTACGTAGTACGCAAAACGTACGATTTTTCAGTATCATTATTTTCATGTGCTAAGCTGATAGCTCATTAGCCGCAGCTACTCCACGTTATAAACAGAGAAAAGAAGCTACACATCGAATCAATTTTTCATCTAAAAGCCAAGGTGTGTCCATATGCCCTTTTCAAATTATGATGATAGATGAACAGCTAATTCCTGGAATAGATTTCCTGCAGATGGGCTGGATAAGCCAGTCGAAAATAGCTTAAATGAGAAGTCTTCTATGTTAGCTTTCATGTTTTAGGTCGAAAATAATATTTTATTGTTAATATACTTAAAATTGCTTCACATTCGGTGTTGTATGTATTTTAGTAACCGCTACATACTTATTTGGTCAGAAGCAAAAACTGAAGTCAAGCTTGTTTGTGGTATATGCTAAAACAGAACTTGCCAACCAGTTATAACTGTTATCTTAAAAATATATGTGCTGGAATATGAGTAATAAATGGGTACATAACTTTTGCATTTGTGTGGATTATACAGACACGTTTCTTTTTCTTAATGCGTGCGCTTGTAATGCACGTCTGTACCTGGATTTTATTTCAGTAGGCCATGACCAAAATTATCCACAGTTAAAAAAGCAGCTTGGCTCCATTCGGCCACAGACAACATCTTCTACTTAAACCACCAAGATGCTGCCTTGAAAAAAAAATCATTTTCATCAATCTCCTCATATGTGTGCCTACAATATATGTACTTATACCATATTCCTTTTTGTTATCACAAATAAAAAGCACAACTGACCTATCTCACCAAAATCTTTTTTGAGAGAGTACCAGAAAAAGACCTTTTTTAAGTATGCTGAATTATGTACAAAAATACCAATCCATCTTAACAAAGTTGCATTACGTTGCATATTCAAGCTGTTATTGCTTCGGTTAAAAAAGGGTCCTTTATTTAATAAGCTCGACCTCATTATGATTATTATTATTGTATAATCCTCCAAAAAAAGGACGTTTCCTTTTGGTTTTACCTTTTCTCATCAGAATAGTTTTTCCTGTTACCTCATTCGTACGACTGCTGAGAGACTGCAATTAGATTATTGAGCAGAGCAAGTGCCTGTTTGAGGGAAATTTGGAAATGAGTGATAAAGTAGATTTTATCTAGTCTCCATATTATACCGTGGAGCGAAAAGGAATGTGCAAGTACATTTATAATGTTATTTATCCCAATAAATATTCCCAATCTTCTATATTTTAGTGAATGCCTCAGTTAGTTCTTCAGTCAAATACCCACTCATTTAAAAGTCGATGTGATATAATTTCCTTAAGAAAAGAAAGGATGTAACATTTACGTCATTGCAAGTTACAAGTGATCAGAGTGTACTAGAACAAGTATATTTATTTTTGGGTCTTTTTTCGGATGAGTAAAAAATGAAAAACAACAAAACAACCGGACCTTTTTTAATGCACACTTGGCGTTGATATACATATACAATTTTAAGAAAAGTAGGTCAAGGGATGTGTTTTTTATTACTGGATTGGATTGCTCTTTACTACCTGCTACATTATTTGTAGCATGTGCAGTGACCGATAATAATATGGGTACGCTTTGTGTAGATGGGTAATGGATGAAACTAGCTTTAAATATGTACCGTATTTGTGTGATTTTTAAAAAAGTCTTCAAATATTTATATGTACACAAAATACATAATATATAAGTTTAATGCATAATATACTGTTCATATTATGAACACAACAACGCATACATAGTGTTTATGGATTCTGTGGAATAACCCAAAACAACCACAAACATCTGGAACGCTACTGGCTCACCAACTAAAGCCAGAAACAATGCCTATAATAAGGTGTTTATTGCTGGTTGGTATTACTGCCAACCTTTTTTGAGATTTTAAAAAACTGTTTTTGATGACTTTTGAAAGATTTGTGTCAACGTCATTATTATCATCATGAGGTGTAAACATGCACACTTGCAT
>JAQIWO010000607.1:0-13256 GCA_034695405.1 Entomobrya muscorum | reverse complement strand
TGAAAGGGAAAGTCTCAAAAGTGGGGTATTACGAGATAAATCGTTCAAATGTGTATACACACGGATTTAATTTCCATTCCCCCTGTATTCAGAAAGAATTACTGTACATAAATATATATTACGTTCAAAAAACTTTAGCTTTTCCATTTTTCATAAACCTGCTTTCAAAGCTATATGGCTGAATAAAAAATGAAAGTTGGATGAGCACTCCTCCAGGTTGAACTCTTCAACTACAACTGGCTGGACTACAATTATTTTTGTTGGTAAATCACTGATTGGAAACGTTTGTGTATGGATGGCCCCCAAAAGCTTTTGCTGTACAAAAGAGCTGTAAAGTATAAATACAAAGACTCCCCTCAGAATATTCCAAAATAAAGGAGCAAAGGTCAAAACAGGAAAATGAGTAGCTCGTGCCATTTTGGCCCTCAAATGCTAGCAGTACGTTTCACTTTATTTTGTATGCACCACATATCCCAAACGGTACATCGTTATCCACATTCAGATCATGCATTCGAGAAGGAAAGGTGAATGCAAGAGTATTTAAGAGAAGGAGAGGAATGGCACAAATCTTGTAGGAGCCTGTTTGTATACAGGTGTGCTGATTGCAGAATAAAAGTTATATGATGAGGAATGAGGATGACAATGATGATCCCGGTTTGAAAAACGAAGAATACCTGTCTGTTCTATTTAGACACTAAATAGGACAAGAGGCAAAAATGATATTCAGAAAACGTGACAAAACTGTAGTTTTGAGTCACTTTGATAGAAGTGTTCCGAGGGAAAACACATGACATGTGTACTATATTGGTTGTGTTTAACAAAAGATTAATTGAGAAGTGACGTGAAGTAAATTACAAAAAATGATTGAACAAGTAGTTATATTTCTTGGTGTTGTTGCTGTAGCGACAGCCAGGTCAATTAAATATTTGGAAGACCATACAATATTTGAGGGCGTTGGTTGGGTATCAACTGAACTGCCGACTACAGTTTCTCCAGAATGGGGTGTAGAGGAAAACGACACTCTTGACATAAACTGGGAAGGTTATCACCATCCTCCTATTTATATTCCTCATCCTCCTCCTATACCCCATCCTTATATACCTCACCCACACCCAGTTCCACATCCAATTCCTGGGTTTCCTGTTGTGTTAAAATGATCGTTTTACGATCATCATTTGTAGAAGAAACTAAATTTCCTTCACTTGTTCTTGTAAATATGTAATCATTTTGTACAGCAGGGAATACGAAAAGGGATATTATAGGATCTCTCTGAGAATGTGAGAAAATCACGTGGATATGGCAATAAGGCTTTGAGGTCGTATACAGAAATACATTAATTTTCAAACGAGATGAAGTTTACGTTGTGGCTATTTGCGTGCATCCCATGTCTAGTGATAACTATATAATATCCATGTTGCAGTTGTTGTATGAACGTGTCGAAAATGTCTACGAAAATGGGTACACACAGCAAAGAGATAAAATAAGTAATTCATGGTACGCAGCAGTTATTATTGTGGAGAAAAAGAGATTGAAAACGCAAGTACTTTCCCCAAAAACAGAGACAATGTCGAAACAAAGGAAATCTCTGCACGAGTAGAAGTACTTCAAAGCAGTCATCGCTTAATACTTTCCGCTCTGTATAATTCTGGGACAGTTGTCGGGAAGTTTGTGAAGGAAGTATTAACGATGTTGTTTTCCTCTAAATGGTCTTGTTTATTACACGACAACACTCTATGTAGTAGATTTATTATCTATTGCCTATTGTACGTGCGACGATGATCAAACAAAAAATATTAATATTTATTGCATGTTGAATGTATCCTGAAGCTGGAGAAAAAGAGTATAAAAGAGACACGTGTTTTGACAATGCTATCGTTAAAGCATTATCTGTGACTCTGGAGCTGTATTAATGTCAGGAACAATGCTCTTTCAAAATTTGTCACAAATATGGAGCACTTGATTGTAGTCCAAGAACTGTGCCTAAGGTATACATATAAATGTACATACAGCTGTTCATGTTTTTGGCATGACGCCAGAGAACTAGGATGCAAATAAAATGCGTACGCCTACGAGTAAAAGTAGCGATAGATGCTTTCTTCTGAGAAATGTGCCTCTTCCCTCTCATTTTTTTAAGGTGCAGTGTTTTTTTCTTGGAAAAACGCAGCAACTATGGAGAAAGTTTTTGCTTTCTTTCTCCTGTTCAAGTCGATACTTAAAAGTCCTAGTTTATTTACTCATGATGGCCGTGGTATGTGGCCTTGAGGTAATAAAATCGGTTCATAGTTAATTCTGTTATTTATTTTATCAAAGTAAGTACCAACAGTAGTATGGAGTATTTGTTTAAAAATGAATTGGTTACTCTCAGAATTATAGTATTCTACGCACATATGGATTCAGTTATATAAAGTGTTTTGGATATTGAACAAAAAAACATAGTTGGGTACTTTTACTTATGTATACTACTGCCTTCCTAACTAAAACTCATACATGTGCCTCCTATGAATCATGAATGACTACTGCAGAATATCCTCAAGGTGAACTGTTGCAATAAACAAATTCTGGTGCAGAGTTTTCTGACAATTTCCAAAGTCATCATACTTTTATTTACTTTGAGAAATCTAATTTCCTGAAAATTTCCAGGCAAATACATGCATATATGTGCATACACCAACAACGTTGTTCTAGAATATTACCCTTAAAAAGTATTATCCTAGCAGGTGGTCTGATCTTTTATACTTCTAAAGTGGTCAGCTATCATGAAAACGACATTACGTATTATTAAAAATGTAGCAGAATTTGCTTTTCGTCCAATCAACTTTATCTACGATTCCAAAAATCATTATTTAGAATAAAAAAAAGCGAAGAATTTTACTAATTTATTACCTCCTGAATCAAGCAGGTTCCCAAAGGAAATGCAACTTTTCCTTCCTTTTCGTCAGTCTTTCTAATCAAGCTGCAAAGTTATACTGCAGCTATTATGTAATCACAATACCACGCTATGTTGCACACTATTTACTGTTACGTCATTGCATAGTATTTTGATAATCAGCAGGTTTATTTCTGGTAATATATATAATGATTATGATCGAGGTTTCGAGCCCGCTCGTGCGTCTAAGAGACTGATTTTACGCGTTTACTAATTTAAACTTTTATCTTCTTTCTCCATGGAGAATTGAGCCAAAAATTACTGAAATTCAGGTTGGCAAGACCTTTTTTACTTTCGGTTCGTAACTTCATATTACAAATATGATGTTTCCAAATTCTAATAATTTTATACGCTTTCCAAAATATTGACAGCCATTTTTAGACTACTATTAGGACCTCTGACTCTGACGCAAGCATCAAGTATTAAACATGGGATATTTAGACAACTAATTAGTGAGCGAATTAGCTTTCTGAAAAAAACAGTATTCCTGATACGAAGAAAGGAGGCGAAGGAAGCTAATCAGTGTCGCATAATATTATGAAGGAGGAAAATGCTTTCACTAGCAACTTTCAGCAATCAAAAATCTAATATTTGTTCTGCAAACATAATTTAAAAGATATACTAACAGCAGTTCTCGTCGTTCTCGTTGGATAAAAACATGAAAATCGCAATCTATTGAAGGTTACCTATAATTTGTGAAATGAAATGCATATCTAAAAATCTGCTTGGGAAGAAAATAGAAGCGTATATAATTTTAGTATTTGTTTTTCCTGATAGACGGTATTGGTACACTTTTGAATGTGCGACTTGAAACCAAATCCAAAGGAAATTATGTGTTTCGATGTACACAATTATCAAATATGAAATACAAGGACATTTACTAGAAAAACAGTAGTTTTTATATTTCCGTTGAAAATGACATTTTCCATAACTTCATGTACAGTTTCCCTTTTAAATTGAAATGTCGAGCATCCAACTTCCAGTAAACTATACATACATATTTAAAAGTGCTTCACCACCAATCATGTATAAAGAAAAAACGCTTCATATATATTTGTCTCTCATATCCAGAATTAACTTTAAATGTGACATTTGACTTGACATAATTTGAAAGCTGACAATAAGCATAAAGACGTGACGTTAATGTCCACGTGAGACATTCATTCACCTACCATGACTCCATTAGTCATGATTCACAACCATACGAAGCCACTCAATGTCTACAATTCAGAATAATTTTTGACATAAAAGCTTCTGGTAAAACACACATAAAACATTCATATTCTATATAAAAAAAGCAAAGAAAAATAATATGTTAATACATCGTGCTTTTATTCTTTGTTTAATCATCTTTTTTTACGGAAAAGTTGGCCAGACGAGAAAATTTTCAATGTATCGCAATCCACGCCACACAGTTCATTGTCCAGTTTTCTCTGCTTAAATTTCAGATTCTGAGAAATGCTTCAACTGGTTCTAGGCAAAGTCGACATTCTCAACATAAATGAAGTTACAATGTAGAAGTCTAAATTATTCAAACAATCCTTCACGAGAAAAGCCAAGTCCAAAGGACACGAAAAAAAATCATGAAACCCTACACAAAAGCATCATATCCTTCGCTTAAAGTTTGTCAATTCGACTTTTTAGAGCGCTGGATGTAGACTCCAGCATGATAATATATATACGTCGAGCCACAGGATTCATGTCATTCTGTCTTTGAAATTAGGTGGAAATGCAAGATTTAGTTTACATGAATGTAGTGGCCACAGGCATTTCTTTTCATTCTTTTTTTTTTAAGCTTTGAAGGTGTCCTCTTTATCTTCACCCGTTTCCCTTTCTTCCTTGTAAAATTCCACTGACAAAAGAAGTTGGGAGGGAGAAAGTTGGTCGAGAAAATCTCTTCATTCTGTGATTATACGACTGTATGATCCCATTCTCCCATTTTTTTCTGCTCTCTATGCCCGTAGTTTTGGAAGGCTGCCAGGAACAAAGTGAACTCAGTTTTCCACACTTTTTTACGCATTTCAACCTTCAACTCAAATAAATTCACAAAACGCGTTGGTATGTGAAATCACTGACATAGTTTTATTATAGCCACATTTTCTGACCTCCGGAAAAGGCCATAAGCATATGTATGCATGTTAATTTGGATGGCTGTTTCCTTACGCGTTTACACTTTCTGTCTTATTAGATAAAAAGAAGAAACAGTAATAAAAAAGTACCTGCAAGCTAATGGTCTGACTGAGTTGAGACTGTAGGATCATGTCTTTCTTGCTTTCATACTTTCTTGTTTCAACACTTTCAATAAAGAAGAGTTATTGGAAATGGCAATGATTCGGCGTATCACAGATAATTGAATTTCAATTAATTTCACGAGCATACTTATTCTCATGATCGAAAATTGTACTCGAAATTTTCTTGTTAATGCAAGTTTGAAGCAAAATAATTCTCACTCAAGCAAAACTACAAGATGCCTAACTCGGCTTCACATAAACATCAATCAAGTTTGTCAGGTGCCATCTGCTTAATTAGCTCAACAAAATTAAGATCGTGATAATTAATTAGATGCAATTTAGCAAATTCATCACGCCATACAGCTCACGCTTCTGAAGCCATTTCAGGCTTGATTGGAATTCTTAGTCATACTTTGCAGAAAAAAGGATAAATGCTTCTGTCTGCTTTCTAATAGCTTTATTAACTTTAAAAATAAAACTTGAGCAAATTTTATCCTAAATTATATTCAATATCGATGTGAAAAGTCGGCAATATTGAAATGTCAAAATTTAGCAGACTTGCGTATAATGAGCTGAAAATCTGAAAAGATTGAACTTTATACTTTAGCTGTTTGAAGATGCCAACTGTAAAGCTAAAAGCTTTTTTCTTCATTTCTTGCAGAGCAGACATGATTTCTACTTTCTATAAAGTTTTTACCAGAATGAGAATATTAGGATGGAAAATGGAAACTGATTTTAGTTTCGCTTTATCTAAACACTGTTCCTTGGACCTACAAATCACAGGATGAAAAGTGGATGTTTATATATACATTATATACACATATTTAGGCCTATTATCATGAATATTGGCGTAAGAAAGGAAGGGAATTGATACTAGATTTCGCCTTACAGGCTCTGAACTTTGATAAAAGCTAAGTGGAAGCTCACGGAAAAACTTTCTCCTTTGATTAAAACGTCAAAATTGAAGTATCGCTGTTGGGAGCAGGTAATGATGGAATATGGTCGTGTTAAAAAACATTCTTAACAAATCAAACAAGCGAATAGGCTTTGACTCCAGCAGGTGTACATACATACATACATACATAGACTTTAAATTATAGTGACCACGACCATTGTTTCCATTGTTCTTTCATCATAATCATATGCCAGCATGTCGTCTTTCAACAAGGAGAAGGCCCCATTTCGATTGCTGTTGTAGGCATGAAAAAAAATTGTCAAGGCAAGAAACATTTATTTCGTTATATTTCGTTTAAATACATTTTTTTCGACATATTTAACGTTAGATACAGATGAGTGCATTTTATTAAAACAAGTAGTACGATGAACTGTCTTTGATCGGCTTGCTAGAAGGTTCACCATTTGGTGAATGCGATTACTTTGCAATATGTATGCTGACTTGTTGTGCAAGCATAAATATTAGCATCCGGTTCAAATAATTTAAAAGTAATGATTCTGTTTGAGGTGAAATATGCCGACACGTTTTAAAGTGCTTTGGGGAATAAAAAGCCTATTTACATGGTTTTATTGGTGTATCCTTTTATGAGTTTTCACTTTGTATACATTGTAAAGAAGTAGGATATAATATTCCATACAACATTTTTTCACTATATAAAACTGTGTAATGTTGCAATAATCGCACCTCCTAATAATACATAATATCCTGCAAAGCTTTGCCTGTGTGACAGTGATGATGACACAGTATTGGAGCAGTGCAGTTGACACCATGTTGACAGTACAGATGTCTACAACTGTTGTAATTGCAGCTACAAAAAGAATTCATACCACCATACCCAACTCAAAGGAAACTATAAACCGCAAAAGAAAACAGGGCGATGACATTTTCTCTACCATTCCCCAGTCTCATGCTATATAAACCCTTTTCGAAAAAAAAGAAAATGCACCCAACATGGTAAAGCCTTAAGTCAACAGTAAACGCTAACAGAGAAAAATAAACACGTGCCAGTTCCCATATTGTGGTTAGTCGTTTAAATCCAAGAATAGCATATTAAATCAATACAGCGAGTATCGACCACTCTCTGATTTCCACGCTCTGTTTCGTAATTTGTTGGTTTTGGACTTAATGCCTTATTATCTATTCTATTACAACAAAAATTTATTTTGGAGTATCGCATAACAATAAGACGCAGGTACAGATGATGAAAATCCCAGCGGATCAGTATTATGATAAAATAAGCAAGCTAATTAGACTTGCGTAAGTTGGCCTTAGATCCGGATAATCAGATAAAACCATTTTTAGTGTTTTCCTTCAAAATTTATACTGATGGTGAACTTGGAACACCCCTGCGCAGAATAGAAATCCCGAATGCGATTAACCCGGAATCCAGAGATATACTCGAGTATCTATCTAGCAACCTTTAATTTCCTTTTAAAACAAGGTCATAGTCATAAGACTCATCTTCTCAAATGCTCTCCTATAACACTAGATTCTCCAATGAACGAGAAACTTTGGCCGGTATGTGCCGCTGGGATTTGCGAAATTAATGTCTACGCATATATCTATTTGACACCTACGCACTTCATCTTAATTGCATGCATTAAGAAATCCCTATTTGTCTTTCGCAATGTCTTCTCTAAATCTCTAAATTTAAAAGGCTTCTGGTTTAAGGTCTATCAAGGTTCAAACAGTAAAAGTTGTATTGATATAGCTCTAAAAGATGCTTGAACGGTTTATATAAAAAAAATATACATACACTTAATGCTTGACGAAGCATGAGACCTTCTGGAACTGTGACGCATAAAAAATAATTCAATTTTTAAAGCCTCGCAGCAAGAAATTGATAGAATTCATAGTTTTTCTAGTCCCTAAAGACAAGGTTGCTTTATTGGGCCGTCAGGAGGAAACAAAGCAACTTAAATGCAATACACAAAAGAAATGACGTGAGCAAAAATTCTCTCGATATGCGTAGATTACCACTGTGTAGCGAATGCTTCTTCGGTAGCTTTCTATCAGCATGCAATTTTTTAAACAGCATTTGGATGGTGATGACGGTACAACGTTACGACATTTTTTAGGTCGTGACAATAAGAGTTGAAGTGAATACGAGATACATACTTCATACGTGCGCAAAACATATATACTTTGATCGTTCCTTAGGTGGTCTAAATTATATGGTATTTTTGGGCCACCCCATATGGTTTTTAAATAGAGAATCGAAACACCATTAGGATTCCACATGCTATTTCTATTTTTTTTAAATAATAGAATTAGAAGAGTAGCATGAGTTTGACAGAAACAATGACAGTATGAGAGATGGTAATTGCTTTTCCAAAATGTCATTCCGCAAATGCGGTTCGCAACTTTCAAAATTACTAGGACTATCTTAACAAATCGTGGAAACTAAAAGTAATTGCGAAATAAAACCTCGAATTACTTTCGAGAAAGTTTTGGGTTTTACAATGCGCATATGATAACGGTTAGCTGCATAAAAAGCCCTCAGTATATAAGTTTCGTAATTTGTCAATTGACATTCCTCTCCAAAATACAGCAATCTCCCCTTGTTTTATTCAAGTAAAATTGTTCGAGGTTTGTTAATTTTTTCTCTTTTACATCACAACGTCTCATACATAAGTGCATATATTTATATGTTACATGTGTCAGTAAAAAAGATACATGCATTAAATTGCAGTCTTGTCTTGCCAGTAATAATCGTTTAGATTCACACATTTGATACTCTATCACGTTTGACATTTGATATAAAACTGGTCTATGCATTTGTAATTCTATAGTCGCGTTGCACACAGAATACGTACTTTTGTACTCACAGGTAAGGTTATATTATCATTCAAAAACAGACATGGCTTTCATTACATTCGGAGTAAAGTTTTATCGAAACCTGTCGTACGCACTAGTAAATTTTCTTTTCGAATCCAATCAAGTTGCACGTAATTGAGAATTCCTTAGGAGAAAAAATTGGATAAAATTGCAATTCCGCTAAAATAGTTATACTGATTGAGGTGTAGGCCTTGATAGTACAAGCTTAAGGAGGAAAATAATAATGGTTAATGAACGCGTATTCTGAATGTTTGGAATGCTCAACACAATTTTGCTTTCGGTAGGTTACTATATTAATGGTAATTATCGTTGTGTCTTTCTCTGCGGACGAAAAAATCCACAAAGTAGTTTTTATATATACTACTGGAGTTAAACTTTTAATTGCCAGTTGCATTAAGAGACTATACCATTTACGATATTACATATATGGCCAAAATACCAGAGAGGATTAGATAAACTGAAGCTAATGATGATGAAATTCCATAAAAATTTAACCCAAGTATGCTTGAAACATGAATAGGAATCCGCTACTTCCTCACCATAGTCATAATTCAACAACCTGAAATTAAACGATACTGTGTTGTACATGCTGTTTTGTTGTTGTTGTTGATAATATATGTACATAATAGCTTGTTACAGTGTTTTTGTAAGCTTGTGTAAGCAGCAGAGTTAATTGATACACTTGATGCTCCAGTAAAAGCAATAAGGCATATGCGCATACGCTATACGTTTGTAAAGTTAAGCGGAAGTACACATGGAGAAAAATGCCCATATGTATCCCCATTGTATTTATTGTCGGTGAAAGCAGCTGCACAATTCCCACGTTAATGCAGCTCATTGTAACATAGTGACAAGTACAAATAATGATGTTGAACGCTGATTCGCATTGGGACTTGTCTTTTTTAATATTGTGAGTGCGGACACTTTATAACTTGAGTAGAGCTGGCAACCACAAATAAACATCCATGTGCCATGCGTTATTAACTTTTTCAGGATCTCCTGCAAAGCAAAAACACACAAAACTTTATGGCAATACAAGACTCGGACGTTTGAAGCATTAGAAAAAAGTGTATTGCAGTATTGTCTCGGGAATTAGTAGGCATTTTTCCTTCTATCTAGGGACAACGAGATAACAAAAAATCCAAAAGTTGATTAGTAGTTCAGCATTCAACTTTAGTTCTAAAATTCCATTATTTCGTTTGGATTACAATATTCGAATAATTTAAAATCCTCCTTTCCACAGCCCGCTTCATTTATGGTGATAGATTACCTTTTGTACTACATAAAAAGCCTGAATTTGATTCGAACGATAGAAAACCTCCGTCATAATACTCAGTTGAAACTGAAAGGTCTAAGGTCTCTCGCATCCAATCGAAATTGTCTAAGCTCTAGATATTCACTCCACACAACAGATAAAGCAGCAAGAGTTTAGGATTTTTGCCATTTCAATGAAAAATTGATTGCATCATTTTCACACAATCCTCTGCAAAGTCTCGTGAGAAATTTTCTCCCGCATAGACAGTCCAACTACAAGGCTCTCAGGTTTCCCCTTTTCTCTCTCGTTTTTTAGTACTGTTGATCTTCAAAGCTGTGTAACTTGCTGTTTCTGTTGCTTCCGCAACAGCAGAGGAAAAAAATCAAATTAAAAATTAATCACATTTTTCTACACGTCGCGTGAAGTCATTTGGTAAAGCTGCTGCTCTTGTAGTACAAGCATACGATGGAATTTAATAGAAACCTGTTTCTTAGGCTGATAAAAAACAACAAGTTTTATTGTCTTTGCGTTCTAATCTACACAGCATGTACTCCATGTTTCCATTCCACTTTCTCCTGGTTTTTTTTCTCTCTCTCTCTGAAAATGCAAAATAAAGAGGGCTGCTGCAGACTGCCAAGTTTATAGTTGATGGTAGTTAGCGGCAGAAGCTTTTAATGATTTTTGCTGTAGCATATCTAGCAGCGTTACCACGTAACGCCTTTGCAGTAGTCCTCTGAGAAGCCAGAGAATTTAGCGAAGCGTTTATCTGCTTTCCTTTCTGCGGAAGGATTTTATCATTTAACGCATGATAAAATCCTGTGTATACAAGCGTGTACTATAGTAAATCCCCATCCTATTAACCCACTTCTTTGGTTAAAGGTTACAAAACAAATTACAAACTTATACAGTCATGTTTTCATACTTATATACACACAACACAAGGTCATGTGCTAATTTTCTTTCATATTAATGAGTGCCATGTTTGCATAGTGCGTACTTTTTGCGTAAGTCGTTCTCCCCATTATTTTCAAAGTGTTATTTGCTATGTTCAGATATTCTATTCTGGAAGCTTGGTAAAGATGAAAAGAATCTGAGAAAAAAGTGCACGCATTTTAGTAGAGCTTATAGTGAAAGCATATAGCTTAATCAATATGCATACATTCTCATTTTCTAAATTAGGATGGAAGCGTCCTTCTTTGTCTTATTTTCTCAAAAAAATGAGAGTGATTTGCCTCTCAACTCCTCTACTTTACTTTAAAACGTTCCCTCAACACCAATATTGAACTAGAGAAACATGTTTGCATAATAACGAGGCATGCTTTGTCTTGAGGAGATAAACCACTTTGTACTCTGATGATTCACAAATTTTGAGAAAAGTGCAAACAAACTAACATATGTTCATAAGCATTTTGTGTAAAAAACTATTTTTCCAGGGTTTATTTCGCTCGAGAGGACGTGCCAGTTTTGCCATTTCCAGTAGAATTACTCCCAATTTTTCACGGTTTAAAGGACTTCAAATATAAAACATGTGTACACTTTACAGTTACTCTATATTATTTCCCCGGATTTTTGTCCATTGTATCCATTTTTCACTCAAAAGTTATAAAAAATGGTCATTAGACATGCACTCGAATTTTCTATTGTAAAAATGTCACTTACAATGCAAACGTCATTGAAATACTGGAAACAGGCGAATAGGTTGTTTGCTGAAATAAGTGGAAATGTTTTTATATGCCTTGCAACGGAATGCACTGCATTCTTATTCTCTCTCATTCTCCAGAGCCTCTATTATTTATACGAGGAGTAAGCGAATAAGAGGCTCAAACCCATGGCAGAGGAATTCTTAGCTAAAGCTTGCAGTGGTGTATTGGCGGTGTAGGGAGCAACACGGTTTTATGTTTTGTCGTCGTTGCTATTTCATACATTATTGCTTCTCTGTTCCTCTCTCTCTCAGCTTCATTAAGTATTTACGAGCGAGCAGTGCACGTACGTGCCGACGTGTTGTGTACTCTGTGCAGTAAAGAGTATGTAGCAGACTTAAATTTTCGGATTATTGCAGATAAATTTACTATATATTCTAGAGGGGACTGTTTGGTGGCAAATGTACTGGAGAAAGTAGTGAAAGTAAAAGTAGACAAAGAGGACCCCATTTGGGGGGAAAAGTGTCATTGAAGAAAGCGTACAATATTTCTCTGGGCTTGCTGTGCATGCCTGTGTATTAATAGGTAAGTAACTTTATTTTATCTATTTATGCTAGCGTTCCTTACGCCTTTGCTTCTCTCATGTTTACAGTAAATTGGTTATGTTTAAAAGGTCAGGGCTAATATTATTGGTAGGTTACTCTCAGGATAAAACTGTCATATTTTTAATGAGATTCAAGTGCTTCCTACACCTCAAAGTTTTACTCGTCAGTTAGTAGCTTTTGTTGTTATTTTCAAAAGTTGGTATTTACATGTCTCCAGAACATCTCAGCAGCAAAACCCTACTTCAAGTAATTTCATTGGGAATTAAAAAAGTCTTTGTAAAACCATCATCTGACTTGACACCCTTATTAATACCTATAAGCATACTGCATAATAAATGAAAATTCAAAAGTTAAAACATACAGTATAATCATAGGAGTTTTATGTGTGTTTGTCTGCATTTTGTCAAGGGGCTTGGTTTTTTGTTGAGGAAACTCACTATACATTTATGTAATTTTGTGTGTTTTAGTATCATGATGATCTGTTAACAATGATGAAAAAAGAACTTTTGTGGCTGTTAGATGATGTGTATGCATTATGCATGTGTTCATAATTTTCAGTTTTCATAATGAAACAAACGATGAAACTAAATGTTGTTTTGGGATATTCGTATTCTACAACATTTAGTAGTTTACTTAATCCCCTCTGGTGTTATGTGGGATGCATACATATGTGCTGCAACCGTATCAAATAAACAATTTGTTCATCAAATGTAGGCTGTCCTTAAACCATTTGCTTTATGCGTCTTTTGTTTATAATTTTATAATACTGACAAAGAGTATTGTTTTTTTAGTGTATCATTGGATCA
>JAQIWO010000606.1:0-13263 GCA_034695405.1 Entomobrya muscorum | reverse complement strand
TGCCTTGGAAAGCTGTGTATTAATTTTCCAAGATTCCAAATCAATAGATATTCAACGTTTGATAAATTCTTTTGTTTGATTGATTTGTCCAACGTTTGATTAGACCACAAAAGCTTATTTTGGTGGAAACATGGATGCATACCGGATTCGATGAACATCTGTCCAGATGTTTTCGAGAAAATCGTGCGACGGACAGACAGACAGACAGACAAACGGCTTGATAATCCATAAGAAGTAACTGCCCAAACCTTAAAAAATTAAACTAAAAAAATTAAAATAAATGCGATTTTAAATAATAAGAAAGTTTAAGGTATTTGAGAATCTACAGCTTATTTATGGAAGACATAACTGTTTTGGACGTTGACAACAGCTACAGTTTCAACCTGAAAGCAACTTCTAACTCCGTATTCAGGAAAACAAATCATAAAATACGTAATATGCTGTCAGCAGATTGCATGAACATTTATCTTCTGTTGACTTCCGCTTCGATTTCTCATCCACTTTTCACTGCTAAACTTCATATCATGCAGTTTATTAGACTCCAGTACCCAATGTATTGAAAATGGCAATCAGAAATATTAGATTGAAGCTGTTTTACTTTGCAATATGACACGCATTACTTAAATTGCATTATTCCTCTCAGAACTGATGAAGGACAGTTGGGACAACTATTGAAGGCGAAGACATTTGACAAGCTCAACAAGTCAACTATGTGTGGGTGCATGTAATTTGGGAAAGCAAGTCAGTTAAATAAGTTATGATTTATTCACTCATGGAGAGACGCCGTATCGTTTGTGTAGGGAGATTCTGATTTTCCGATATCAAACTGTATTTTTGCGTTTTGCTTGAATGATCGGATTTGATTTCATTGTTAGTGTTAGCATTTTTTTGTTTTAGTAATATCGAATGAGAATTGTCCTACAAAAAAAAAGAGGAAATGGGAACGTGCATTTCCTTGGGTTGTAACTTTAAGTGCTGTGGCGTTTGTAAACGTCAAGTCACGATTTATATTGAATTGCTGGATCCGTGACTCAGCTTTTCTATTGTATTGCTGACTGCACAACTCAAGTTTTATTTTCAATAAATTGCAGGCATCGGGAATCTGACATTTTACTGGATCACTGGTTGCCAAATTAAAAGTTTTATTGATTTACTAGCTGGTCAAGTGAAGATTTGCATTAAATTATCATCAGCATAAGACAAGTGTTCTAATAAATTGCAGAACTCGCATATGAATAATCGTACTTCTTATTTAATGTTGAGAAAAATATTGATAAAAAGCATGCTTGAAAAAATAAAATTGCAGTAAAAACAAAATAATAAAGTATGACATTTACATCCCACATTTACATAGTTACAATACGAGTTATAAAGGTTATAAAATATTTAACTTCACAATAACATGACTAACACTAACACATAAGTGTTTTATTTGAACTTTTTTCATCCTCATGAATTCTACCCGGATCATCTTCGTGGAATAAAAGTCAAGGTCTGCCCCTGTTACTTTTTGGTGGCGTCAAAAACTTACATTTTTTGATAAGAGTTTGTGGAATGAGTTGTAATATTGATTGACAATGGAAACCCATATTGGAATCTTGTTCATAAGAATTCTTTTAAATTTTGGCAGCATACATTTAAAACATAATAATTTCAAACTCCAAAATATATTTTTTTATTGCTAACCTGGATGTTGGTTTCAGATTTTTAAAAAATATTTTCTGGCAATTGTTTTTGCTGCCAAATGGAAGTTCCTGCTTCCTTTTCCAATAAAAATAGGATAACATAATTATTCAAAAATTAAATTCAATTACTAAATGCTAACAGAATATTTTCGACAACCTGACGTACAACAAGAAAATTTTTTACAATTGGATTCTCCCTAAAAATGTAAGCTTATCGTTACTCTGTGTGTTTTTTTCGTACGTGTAACAAAAATGTATAAATATATACTTCAAACCACCCGGCATGCTGCTATTTGCTGGCATGCCCCCCAAAACTTCCAGGTACTTTTGCAGGCTTCGTCCAAAACTTCGGATGAATTTGTTGACCTTATAAAGTTTAAAAAATAAAGGATGGTACTCTCCATACTTGTGGCCCACATCCTATAAGTTGATTAAAGTTGATCCTGAGCTTAAAGGAAACAATTATATTTCTAAACTTTTTAAGCATTGGATAATCGATGACAAAGCTTAATATTGTATGAAAACAATTTTGTCAATTCTAATGTTTAAAGTTAATTTTACATCATAATTTAACAAGCAACAACATAAACTACTTAATATTACATACTTCCAACTATCCAACTCTAATTAGCAACAAAGTTGTCAATTAAAATCCTATAATTAACTCATCATATTTCATAACCATTTCATCATACTACATAATCATATCATCATATTACATTAATCATAACATTAATTTGCCAGTTAATTGCAACGTACATTGGCATCTAGTTTGTTTATAGGTAGGTAGTTAATTGCATGACATTTATAGTAGTTAGTAGTTACAGCATTTCTTTAACTTAGTACAGCCTATTATTAGTAGCACATAAATTATTCACTTAATTAGCATGTAGTTTATATGATGATTGACAGCAAGAAGATTGTTCAATTAGCAGCTGCGCCGTAACTAGTTATGCATGTAAGCATCATATTGCAAATAAAAGAAAAAAAATTGCACCACAAATGTTAGATAAGGCTTAATAAATTGTAAATTATCCTGTAAATAATTAGTGTACATAGCATAGCATAACATACATAGCAACTATATGGCACAATTTTATATTTCAACAATCATCATCATCAAAAATAATTTTAGTTGAACATATATAATTAGTTAGTTAAGCTTTTACATAGTTAAATAGTTAATAACTACTGCATATTACACTGTACATAGATTAGGATCGGAGCATTTTTAATCCTCATAACGTCATGTGCATACATACTCATAAAAATATTTAAGTTAGTTATAATTAGATTAGTTAATGCTAGTTAATAGTTGGTCAAAGGGTCATCAGCCTTATGCAAACGGCCACTACTGATCAAAAGGAAGAAGACACCAAAATTAGAAGTGTACAGGTAACACAACATTTTTTATACATATCCTTAAGTATGTCATCATGATGAGGGTTTTTTTTACAGAAAAAAAATTATTTTGCTTATCTTTTAATTATTTTTGCAGGTCCTTGAAGGTTCCGTTTTTTTACACAGGATCGCCATTGTAACTTGAACCTCCTTATTTGACCTGTGACCCTTAAATTGTTCTGCTAACCACTGATGATCATGATGATTATGATGATGATGATGATAATAAAGGAAGACCGACAACACCTTATTTCTCGTCAAGCTGGATACCAAGTGTTTATCCTCATAATCATCTTATCGTCAACCTCCAGAATGCAACATTGTGTGCACGCTACTTAAGGGTAGCGCACTTCTCATAGAGTCGGTAAGCGGAATGAGCATTCAATATGCTCATAATCCTTACAAATTCAATATATGATTTATACTTTTTGGATTGCATTAAGCAGGATTTACTTTTGTTTTCTCTTGTTAAACTTCTCATAGACCATAATACATATGCTCCGAAAGCCATCTATTTACGGTGCCGGGTACAAAACTCAAGAAAATGTCGTAAATGGCTTGAAAATAACAGAAGAAAAGTGTGGAAATCTGTGAAGGCGACCGGACGAATTACAGTATCTCACGTCCCGATGATAGTCCCATCAAATTCCAAACAAGCTCTGAAACATTCATCAACGTTTGTGTAAGCATTTACGAAATTATTAAGGAGAATCTTTTATGAGAAGATCAGATCTCGTAATTTCCGGTTTGCATAACTAGAAAGTTAGCGCTTCCGAGACCAACCGATATTGAAAGACCTATTTCTCGTAAAAAGACCAGGCTGAAGATTTTGCATAAGCTTTTCTTCCGCTCCAGAATATAACTTCCTATCGAACTATCTGGATTATCTCCTTACCCAATCACTTTCCCTCAAACTTTAACCTATGCACACATGGTCATAAAAATCTCATCACATACTTATATATTCTAAATGAATCTTACGATCAAATTGTCCGCAGACTTGCCAAAATGGTTCCATGGATTTATGTCTTCGATCAGAGTATGCGCAATCAGACGATTCTAAATGGAAACGAAATGAAGTGATTGAGTCTTCAACAGGTCATCCGATTAATTTAAAATTAGATTGACGTTAATTATTGTCCCCAGACGCAGTTGCGTTGCTGTCAGAAAAGATTTTTTTCCCTGATGGATCCCTGGTGTTTCTTGCGTTGGCAGTTAAAAATCTCATGTAGATTTCTTCAACGACACTTTTGCGGCAGCTGCCACTCCAGAAGAATCAGGTTGCTTCAAAAGAAGAGGAGAAGCTTTGGGAATAATCTGTGCACAGGGTTGAGTAACTCCCGGTTGAGCCTTGTAGGCTTCAAGATACCGGTCAAAGCCGTGGATGAAATCTCTCGCCCGGAAAATAATGTAGTGTAAATTCCAAACAAAACTTTTCATTTTGCTAATTAGTTTTTTTATTCCTGTTTTCTAAGCGCCCAAACTTTCCGTATGGCCTTTGACCGGCAGTTCATGATGTTGTAGGTGTTTTCCCTTTTCAAAATCAACGGTTTGTGCTAGCAAATTACTCATAATTTTAATTACTAGGATTACCTTCTCCAATAACTACACTATATTTTTAAAACACCAATATAAAACTAATGTAGAAGCAAAAACATTATCTAGACGACATTATTCCTCTCACGCATGATTTCATCGAGAGATCAACTACATTGTAAGGTGGTAGACATATGACACTTAAGTCAAACGATGGCTATAAAACTTACCAAAAATAAAGCCAGGAATATTAAATCCATCTGGCTTTTAAAATAAATTGTTTAATTATCTATTATTTAATATAATAACTGGACGCAAGTTATCATTTTTCGCACGCCCAAAATAATTAATTGAACCTGGAATTTGTGCTTGGACAGTTTCCATAATTTATTTTTCCCTGAATAATCATAATATCGAGTTGTTCACTCGCTTGACGAGGCCATGGTTTTAACCAAAAAAAGCAAAGTGTACCTTCCCAGAATATTTTTATTCACAGTGTGGCAGGAGCTATTCTGGTTTATCGTTGGAAGGACCACCTTTGAAGTGCATGGATTGCGATCTTCTACTAGCTGCCATTTTTATAATTATTCTTGAATCTTCGTAAAACTTTCACTCAATATGCACCAAGGTTTACACAATTTTATCGTGCAAAAGTTTGGCATGTCATCGTATATTACATTGAGTTGTGATTTTTTAAATAATAAAATTAATTTTCTGTAAAATAGCCTGGTACGGTTTACCTAGCATAACTCGTCATCAACATAATTTTTTTCAATGAAACTTCCTGTAAACAACTCACCATTTAAAACTCTCGATGGCGTATTTTTTGCTTTTTTTCTTACTAGCCTTGTGGGCTTAGTACGAGGGCCGTTTTCTACAAAAACGTGACAAAGACATGTTATTTTTCTGGAAAATATTTTTTTAGCCAAGCAAATATTTGACGATTAGGCTGATATTTTGACAGTCGTTGGGACTAATATTAAGTTACCATTACCAAAAATATCAGAAAGAAATATTAAATGGTTTTTGAGAAAAAAAGATTTTAGTGTTGCCTGATTGGGATAATCCGCACGATGCGGGCATCAGCCTGGTTCCCCCCCAGTGACGGGTGTCGTGCTCGGAAACATAATTTTTGAGCATCTTTCATCACATGGCACCTGTTTAAAACCATATCAAAAAAAATCCCGACTTTGAAATTTTTTGTTGCACAATCGTTTAAAATTACTTTTTCTTTCTGTGTTTATGCAATTATTGCAATTTGCACTTGGCTTCATATTAATGACATCAACATAAAATATGCTGAATGCAAATGCACAAGAAAAACACGCCACAGATCTGGCTACATAGTTGCTGAAAACCATGTTGATGTAAAATTGCTTGTTGCATGCATGCATTGATCCCTTAAGTAAATTATACGGTGAAAGTAAATGAATGTCCACATAGCTTCAGAATAATAAATAAAAAACGAAAATGATATGCCTGTCCGTCATCACAAGATAAGACCACAGAAATAACCACTAGTAATTATGACTTTGTCAAAAAACGAGCAGAACTACCCTTCCAGTCAAAATACTCACAATTCCTCATCATACTCCATCAAGCGGAGTGACTACTCTGGTGACAGACTCTGCCTGCCAAAACTAATATTATTAGTACTGGGAGGAGTGTGATCCTCCAGTTTTTACCGTCTTCTCATACTGTTTTCGCCATTCTCTGCTGCTGCAGCTCAGAAGTTCTTCCCCCACGTCCTCCAAACTTTTTAACTGCATGCTTTTCCGGATGCTCCCCTCCTTCTAGTCCTCCTTAAACATCCACCGCAGGTTGAGAGCAATGCAACCCTCCCACCACCACTACTCCCTTTACATATACATAAGCCGTGACTGACCAAATATTCCATCGTGGAGGGGTCGAAGAGCACGCGAAGCAGTCGCCGAACCATCGTAGCCCATGATGCCATGAAACATTATAATTGGAAAGCGACGTATTGAAAATACAATGCGTAACGGAATACAAACTTTGACTTTGTAGAATGAGCCATACCTAAAGTTTTTTAAACAGACGCATGGTGGAGAATTTCTGTTATGTTGTTATTGTCAGTAACATTTTCGAATTTAGATTCTTGATTCTACAACAAGCAGAAGTTTTCATTTTAGTCTCGCGTACCTCACGGCAACGGATTTGCAAGGTTTCTCCTAGTACTCCAAAATAGGTTTTTTCAAAGATTTTAGGTAAGTTCAACCACCTCGTCAACGGGAAGGCGTCTGCTTTAGTTTGTTCTCATTTTTTATAAAATAATGGCAAATATAAAAAATCGCAAGGATTATCCAATGGAAAGCTTCTTGTTTGCTTTGTAAAATATTAGGGCTCATTCTATGCGAAATTTGATAACAAATCAAACAAAACATTTCAACGCCATTTAAAATATAATACAACAATATCTTGAGGTGGGGAGATGAAGATATGCATCATTCTTAGCGCGTTGCAAATATGATAATAAAGTACGACTTGAAGCGAATAGATATTGCAGAAGGTTACATCGTCCTTTGAAAATCACATTTTGTAACTAACAACAACATGCCAAAACAAATTTCATGTTTTATTCCAATTTAAAAACGGACTCCACTAATGCTCTATGCAATAAAATAATATAAATTATGTAATTAAGAAATGAAAGAGATAGCGAATGCGAGTCGTGTTTTCTGGGTGAATTCAAGAAATTGCTGGTTTGGTAAAGTTAAATTAGTTAAAGTAAACAAAAAAACTGGGAATACTCTCCCGTACTGTTGTAACTAGCGCTCTCCTGATACTCTTCAAAAAATAAATGTAAAGAATTTTATTTCTCACCAAATGTTACTATCTTCGAGCGGTCAAATGTACACGCAAAACACATGTAGGCTTACAATATGTTTGTCCTTACAAATATCCTTATAAAAATGTTACGTATTATTTTAAATATTAAGGCCAGTTTAAGCAGAGCAAAAATGCACACCCCATGATAAATCTCATAACCGGAGATAATAATGTAAATTATCTACCAATTGTTAACGGAGTCGGTTTAGGCAGGCCCTAAACTTTACTAACTTTGCTTTTACTTTTACTAAACTTTGATGAAACTTAGGAAATTATGTATTTTAAAATAGTAATCCAAGTGGATTGATGTGGAAACTGTAGAAAGTATAAATATTTTTATGCAATATCCGCAAAAGATACTAAAGAAATTGTGTGTCATTTTTTGGGGGAAATAAATTTGAAATTAGTTTTTCAAATATTTCCTCATTGACATACTAGGACATACACCTCAAGTTTAATTTCAAGGGTAGACACGAAGGTATGAAATATTGGGTATGCAATAAAATCCTTGTAATACATTTTTCAACTCCTTTAAAACACCAGACGGAGCCCCATCCTCTTATTTATAAAAAAAATCAATGCATCAACATGTCATTGAATGTTTACCTTAATTGAGTTATAAAGGCTTACTTGATGCTGGGATATAAAATTATTTTTTAATCGATTGATTAATTTAATTAATTAATTAATTATCATTCGACTAGTCAAAATACATCATATTTAGTCTATTTATTGGTATATTCTTTATCGTATTTTGATCTTAGTCTGAAGGATGCTATACTACCTGCTGGTAAATTCATAATAAATGAAAGTTTGAAAAAACTACTGTTCGTCGTTGAACTTCAATTTCGCAGAAATATTAGTATTAGATGGCTCGATGGACTATACACCGGCTGGAAAGGCAGACATGAAAAAACTTACGGATTTGGACGTACCGCCGATAGGTACATAGAGTATGTAATGCATGTATTCAAACCCATGTCCTATGACACCCTCACACTAACGGACAACAATTTCATTTCGACTTTAAGATTCCACAGGGTGTAATATTGTTGCAGTTACATAAGAGCCATACTAAAACTGTCGGTACCCATTTTAATTCATAAAATAATCGTAAAGAAGCTGCGTGTTGACAGACGTGATGTTCTGGGAGAATGTTTTGAATGCTCGCGTTTAATTTTTCTTTAAAAATATTTTAGTAATATTCCGTTCACAAAACAATTCGTTGCCGTAATCTTTCGTAATTCAATCCAATTTTTCACAGCATAACTTTAATACTCAATACACATTTGTATTTGCATTTTATTGATCGCTTTATCTTTGATCTTTAAAAGCTATATATTTTAGTTAACCGTAAAAATGATAGTACAGCCTAGCTGAAATTCGAAGATATTCTAGTCTTCTTTCGTCATTTTCATAAGTTGTTTGATTTCAAGATTTCTTATTCCCTTTTTTGGACACCCGAGATTCCACACATGGTTTAGAATGCTATAATTATGACATCTTTAATATTCAGAGTTATTTCAAATTTATATAAATATCGGCCATGAAGGGAATATTTATCTACACAAATTATTACCAACTTGCTAATTATGTTACTCATACATGACTCATATGCAATTCTAATTTTTGTTTGAAATCCTAAAATTTCTCAGTTCATTTTGCACTGCTGCATGGAATGGAAGATTGAAAATAGCTATCTAGGTTGATCTCAGAAAGTTCAATTATACTTTGTTTGTAGTTTTTTTATGCTTCTGCTACTGAACAAAGTGCAAAGGTCATCCAATGGATAATTTAATCAACATTTCATTGCTAAATTTAAAACTGGCATCAAGCCTAATCTTTTTTACATGTTTTTGTATATGACCATTCTAATCCGTAAATCCAAGGGGTACCTTCAACGAGCATAGAACTTCGGTTTTCTGAAAGCTCCATCCTTTTCAAACTCCTTAAACACTAATTTTCTATTTTTTAATGTATACTTTTGCGTAAAAATATGGGGTTAATTTGTAAGGAAATAAACAAAAAATATTAAGTCTTGAACGAATACTTAGTTGTATAGTTCACATGTAGGCTTTCATCGATTCGCTTTTTATCGTGGATATTAACTTTTTCTGAAATCAGATTATTAAATCCAAAAAGTTAAAGGTTTCGAAAAAGTTTATTCCTCGAACCGCTATTTTAAGAAATCCATGCCGAATCACTCATGACTTCCCCGTTGCTACACTTAAGCAAGTGCATATTATTTATATCATCCTCCAATTTCAGATATTGAATCATTAGTGCTCTTTTGCAAGCTATAAAAAACAAATACGTTAAACGTCATCGTGCACTTTCATGAAATAAAGTCGCGTGTTCGCCCACTTTCGTAGGCACTTTGAATCTTGTATCACTTTAGAAAATCTCGTAACATAAATTTAAATGTTTTCGAAAATCTTGGTACAAAGCTAATCGAAAATCTTAGAAAAAAACTTAACACAGGAAAAATATGTCGTCATGACAATTAATGTGATTCATGTAAAATAACAGTTGTTCTTATAATTGAGAAATCTCTGTTTTTACAATTTTGCATGGAACACTAAAAAAATGCGTTTATACGAATATCAGGAAGCTCATGTATGTTAACTATTAGAGTTGGAGCTGTGGACTACTAATATTACTGTGTATCCGCTGACAGGCAAACATTAAATAATTGATTTTGTGGAAAAACATATTTATAAAAAAAGATAATAATCATTTAGCATGCTCCACTATATTATATCTCTAAAAAAAATCTTTTACTGACCCATAATGTCATCTTCACAGAAAATGAGAAAGAGACACAATATCAGAGATACAAACAGTGACGATGCTGCTGGAACTATAACAGATACAGTGGTTCCCCGTTTCATTAACATACCAATAGGTTTTCGTACAAACTCATGGATTCCATTGAAGGACTTTTTGTGTGGGTTCGACCGTAATTGGTGGCAATAGATGGCCGTGCATGTCGAGACAATTTGCACGATTTTCAGCAGCAGACGGAAAACGTCTACACCAGAAAAATATGCGTTTGGCGAGCATCAAAGAATATTCGGATCGACTCTCGTAATTTCATTCGGTTAAATAGGAACTTGGTTCTCATGCCATTAATGAACAAAGAGAGGTCATTAATTTTAGAAAATTCTTTCTCAGAGATGGTCGATACGAATACGAAACTTAAGTGATTAGATTTTTTATAATAAAGGCATTAACTTCAAGTGGCGTTATTGTGTAGTTTTTATTTACGACATACGCTAGAAAATATACTTAGAAACTTGTAGGGTTTAAGTCATAGTGAATACTGGAAACCAATTACGGAAACCGATTCAAAACGACATATATTCATGCCAAAAATTTACGAAGTAATACAGAAACATCACTGCATTCTTTACTGTTAAAAGTTATATTGATTGGAGTAGAAATAAGAGTTTTCGGCATATAATTTGGAATTATAAACTGTTGGGGGTTTGTGACAAGCTTTATATATAAAAGTCTGTTACGTTGTTTTTTGACGCCACTCCACTTAAAAAATCCATTGTTATCAGTACTGGAACGTATAGGTTCCACAAACTTTCTGATGCTGCCAGAGGAGTCGAAAGAATTATGTGATAGGGGTACGCAGCGTTATCGTTTCCAAATTATTTAATTTAAATTTGTATACAAAGCAACAACTTTCTTACTTTCCAACATTCCTCCGAAAATCTGGTAATCAGGTTTTCATACTTTTTATACATCTAAGCATAATTGTTTATAATCATGAACTTACCCATTGTTTCAATGAATAAATTATACGAATTGAATGGATGTAATGTAAGCAAATGATGAAACAAGCAATAATATTAAATCAAACTCAATGTTATATTTTCATATCTTATATTGCTGGACGTTGGAATGTGTGTGTTGTTGAAAAAGTTTATAGAAGTTTCTAGTCTGTAAGTGGCATGCAAAAACCGAAATAACTTACTATGATAACTCATCGATTGGTAAATAAGGTTTGTCAACATACCTGACTAATTTAATTATAATAGTTGCTAGCAATATGCTTCACTAATGTTGGCATAACAAAAAATATGAATTCGAATGACTAGTTGCTGATTCATTTAATTCTCATGTATTAAATAATTGTAAGCTAACTTGTTTTAAATAAATTTTGGTACATGTGCGAACGAAAGAATTTTAACAAACAGAGATCCGTATGTTAGCTTTAGAGGAAATTTTCTATCATCGATATATATTTTCCGGTTTCTTTAACTGTCAAAGCTTTAGATGGTGGAATAGGGAGTGCATGCTGACGGGATTGGAATATAAATAAATTCTTGTTATTCAAAGATTGTGGAATAAATAAAATATTTAACTTAAATTTTTACGTTTTTATTAGTATCAGCAGTAACACATCTTTCTATATTGTCAGCTATGTACTCTAGATGGTCCTAGCTAGCTTGTGACCTTGTCGACACCCCCTGACCTCGGGGGCACGAACCGACACATGGTCAAGTGAAAAAAAGTTGTTAATTTTTTGATTCTCTATCAGATTTAACGATGAAAAAATTAACTGATTAATTAGATAACTTTTTAATTTGTTCCCATAAAATATATAGGTACAGATATCAAAGGGCGCTTTAGGAGTACCCGATAGGTGTAAATGTTTCTAACTACAGCTGGTTATTTCACCAAAGCCCTGTAATCGGTAAATTTCTAATGTTAAATTAATTTTGTTATATTAAACGTGTCATTATTAAACTTTAAATCATCTTGTACAATCAAAAAGTCATTTTGTATTTATTTACTCATACAGAGATGTACAGTACATTCTACTACTACTACTACTACCACTATTTAAGCATTGTGTGTTATATGAAACTAAGAAAAATATTTTGAGCAATGGCTATGATGGGTTTATTGTCGCTCCGGAACTCCCATCTCATATGCGATGTTGAGGCAACTGTATTTCATAGCATAATGAATTATCCTTCATGATAATCATGTCATTTTTATTCATATGACACAAAAAATGCCATTTCTTCGTAAAAATCTTAAAAGTCTTGTTTATTTGCATTAGTGAATAGAGGATTAAAATGGCTGTAATTACGTGTTCTGCATGCGTGGACTAAAACCTGCAGTGCATATTACAAGTCAAGAGATATGCTTTCCAAGATCTACTTCTTTCTCTCCAATTCAAGTATGCAGAATTGATTGAATCTGCAACTGAGGTCTACTTATAAGATAGCCAAAATCAACAATGGGACGTTCAATCCCTTCTTGTCTCTAACTAATTCATAATTTTTATTGTTCGGGAATTAGAAAAACCATGGACGGTAAGATCAAAACATTCCTCTCACGTACATAATATAAAATTGTATTGTTTTTGGGGCAAACGTAATCATTTCTTTAAAATATGCATTCTTTCACACTTTCCCAATTTATAGTAATTTCCAAGCTATTGGTCGGGTGAGGACTCCAACTAAACAAGAATTCAACAGACGTTTTGTTTAGACCAACCAGAAATTAACCTCCTGCGCAGAGATCTTAGAAATGAGATGAAGTATTTTCTTCCAACCAAACATATAATCATGTATTAAAAACTACAAATTTTTCATACAATTGTTTCCCTAATTTTGTTCTAGATATTTTTATTGAAATGAAATCGGTATTCAAAACCCTAGTCGAGATCACGTGCTCAAACTTTTGCTTAAGAATGATGCTGTTACACTGTACACGTGATGCGAAATTGTATTTTTAAGTTGGAAAAATTATATAAGATCTAGATTAG
>JAQIWO010000605.1:0-13275 GCA_034695405.1 Entomobrya muscorum | reverse complement strand
CAAGACCGAACCCACCCAGGCCTCCAATGATGACGTAGCTCTTTTCAGGATCAAAGTAGGTCCTTGGCATGGCCTTGACCATCAAACGCCCCTTGGAATCTTCATCTCTCACCTTGAGCAATACCTTGCCGACGTGCTTACCACTGGCCATGAAGCGGAAGGCTTCTTCGATTTGCTCAGAGTCGAAAACTGATCTTGGAAGCGGTCGCACAGCTCCAGCCTTGATACCATTCGCAACCAATTGGACAACTTCCCGCTTTTCCGGAGAGTCTTCGTCAAACAGTGCATCGAGTAAGATTCCGTGAAAGGTAACGTTCTTCAAGAAAATGGACATGCCCAATGGGCTATTATTGGACAAATCAAACTTTCCAATTTCCAAGAATCTTCCATGCTGAGCCAGGCAACGGATGGAGGCTTGAAGCTTTTCTTCAGCTAGTGAGTTTAAGACGAGGTTGACTCCCTCTCCACCAGTGTGAGCTAAAATGTGCTGTTCAAAGCTCGTGTCACGAGAGTTGGCAAAGTTTTCTTCTGTCAGTTGTGGGAACAGCTTTTTTAGAAGAGCCCTCTTCTCAGCGGAACCGACGGTGGTAAACACCTTGCATCCCATGCTAAGAGCAATAGAAATAGCGGCTTGACCGACACCACCAGATCCAGAATGGATGAGGACAGATTCCCCAGCACGCATTCTACCACGAACCACCAAAGCATAGTATGCAGTGGCGTAGACACATGGAACGGTGGAAGCTTCTTCAAGGGTCCATGTCTTTGGAACCTCCCACATGAATGTAGGGTCAGCAACTACGGTGGTAGCTAAACTTCTGGCAGGTACGCAACCCATGACTCTCCTTCCCTTGGAATCCTTTCCTGAGAATTCCAGTCCCAGCACGCAATCTTGCATGGCAAGATTTCCTGGGAGTGCATCTGGAGGAAGCTTTCCAGTGGCCAACATGATATCACGGAAGTTCAACGGGGCGTAGTAGACGGTGCAGAGGTCTTGACCTGGGAAACGCTCAGGCTTGTAATGCTTTAATGGTCCCTCAATCCAACGAAGACTGGACAGATCACCTCTCGTCAATGCGTTAATGTATGCATGTTCTACATCCAAGGTGGCGTCAGACGTATCGTCTTTGAGTGGGAAATGACGGTGAGAGCCCAACACCTCATTGTCATCAACAATGTTTTGAATCATGTCATTTTCAACAATTTTGGCAACGAGGGGATGTGAGCTGGGCTTGGTGAGGTCTAAAGTGGCTGCGGTTTTCTTTCCTGGCACGAACAAGGCACGGAGCTTGTGGCCACCGGGTTCTTGCTTGAGACAATTGATTAGACCCAAAACTCCACTTTCTGGAACTCCCTTTGTAACCAAATATACGGTGGGTGTGTCAGGACTGGAGGACGCCTCGTTCATGATTTCCTTTACCTTTTCAACCCATTCGAATTTGGATTGTTCGATGGGGACAGCTACCAAAGCTGAAGGGGTTTCCGCTTTCTGTGAACAAAATTAAAATAAGAATATTTCATGATTTTCATGTCCTTTAAAAAAACTTTAATCGACAAAAATAGTTTAATTTTTTTAAATGGTTTACCTTTCTAAGTAAAAAGAGTTCCTTATCCTTAGAAATCTTGTGCGCAACAAGACTAAATCCAGCTGGGGGCTTAACCGCTGGTGAGCCAGTAGGAACCTGAACAAGAACAAAAGCACGTTCTTTTACGGAAGCTTCAACTTGAGAAACTAGACTCTCATCATCGACAACAACCAAATGTTGTCCTTGTTCTGGCACAAGCTTCTCAACGGCATCCTTCCCAGTCACCTTAACTCCAGCCTTTTGAGTTTCCTCCAACTTTCCAGTTTCTCCCTTGAGGGTTAGGAGAGCAACTTCATCTTGATACATGGGTTGGGACATGGCTGCGTCATGAACAGTTAGAACAACTGAATCTTCTGCCTTCTTTACCACTTCTGTAACCTTAAGCTTGAGTGTTGGAGTGTTTTCAATGACCAAATCTACACATGCACGGAGCGCCTTTGCCGTTGGAATGGCTTGAGCAGTCTTGCTATCAAAGTATGGAGTAAAAATGTACTCTTCAAGTTTTGGGGCGGATTGAGTTCCTTGCCTCCTGGGTGCCAAGCTGGCTTTAAGTCCTCTCATTTCGACTCCAGCACACTGGACAACCTTTAGGTTCTTGTAGTTAAAAACTGGAACACCAGTTTCAAGTTGTTGAGGGTTCTTTGCTACGGCGTCAGCGAGTTGTTCGGGGTCGATCACAGCCCGTTGAAGGCGAGTGGGCAAGTAAAGTCCACGGGTTGGTTGGCCTAGGATGGAGAATTGGAGCATCGTGTCCAAAAAGCTGACCCAGTTTTCTTCCCAGTTCAACTTGCCCCAGTCTGCCTTGTTGTCGCAAGTCTTGATGCCACGGAATTTGCCATAGTAGTCATAACCTCTCAATCTAAGCTCCTTGTAGCAATCGGAAGTGTTCAATGGAATGTGTTTTGGTTTCTCTGGAATGTCAAGAGGGGTCAGTGGGAGAGTTTCTTGCTTGATATCTTCAGGAGTACGAATGTAACCAGCAACAGCGACGGATCCTCCTTCGTGGACCTCGAATTCTCCGCTTCCCTCCAAAATGTTGATTAGGAATTTTACGGAGCCTTCCTTCTGAAGAATCGTGGCACGTTGAAAGCGAACGTTTTCAAAAACAACTGCAAGTTTGTCAAAGGTAGTGCCACGGAGCTTTGCGAATGTCTTCCAGACGAGGAACATGTAGCCGGTGGCAGGGAATAAAATTCTTCCATCGATGGTATGCCCAGCAAGGTATTCATCATTCTCGTTGGTAAGATTAACTTCAATCACACTCTCGCCAGACCTGGAGGCTCCCTGTCCGAATTTGGCAACGTCCCATGAGATGCTGTGGTCCCATTTGACCCAGGAGCTCAGCATTTTGGTTCCGAGAGCAACTGGGAACTCGACCTTCTGGTAGAGGTTAGAAGTACGTGGGTTTATTCCAGCCATGTAGGTTTTACCCATGGCTGACAGGAAGAATACAGAGTTATCAGGAGAGCTACGGTTCATAAGACCGACATTGATGCATTTGGAGCTCAAAGATCTCTTAAGGATGGCTTGGAGGAGAGCATGGGGAGCTATCTCAATGACCAATGCGTTGTCAGGTATGTGAGCCAATGCCTCTTGGAATAAAACGGGTGAAAGCAAGTTGTTAACGTGGTATTCTACGGAGGACATTTTAGCGAGGGGAGTGTTCCAGTTCTTCTCTGGAATGGAGGAACTAATCCAGCGCTCCGTTCTTGGCTTGGCGGATGTCACAATCTTTTCCAGGAATGATTTGAGTTTTGGTCCAGCTTCGGCAATGTACTTGCTGTGGAAAGCTTGACCAGATGACTTGACCTCCTTGGCAAAAATACCTTCTGCCTTCAATTCCGCAACAAATTTTTGGATGGATGCAACAGGACCAGAAATACTAACGCTGTCCTTGGCATTATGACAGGCGGGGAAAATGTCAGCAGGACAACGTTGCTTACATTCTTCCCAGCCGAGTCCCACTGCAGCCATAGCCCCAGGTGGGAGCTTGGATTCCAGAATAGCACGACCTCGGGCATATGCAGCCAAAACGGTTTGTTCTGAGGTGAAGCATCCATCGGCATAGGCACAACCCAGTTCCCCGACAGAGTGACCAACAATACCGTCGGGAACTATTCCCACGTGGTTAAGAAGGTCAACCAATGCAACCTACAAAACAATTTAGTAAATCATTAAAATTACATAAAAGCCAGGATAAAGAGTAACTAAGTAAAAAAGTGTGTTTGGTTGATTGAATTTATGAAATAGTTACCTGTACAGCTGCAATGGAGACAAAAGACTTCAAAACGTTGTCAAAGGTCTCGTCAGTGCCATTGACAATGGTGTCAATGAGATCAATTCCATGAGGAGCCAAAATTTCAGCAGATTTGTTGATGGACTTTTCAAAGACTTCAAATTTCATCATGTCACGACCCATTCCACTCCACTGGCTTCCCATTCCAGAGAAAACGTACCAAACTGGGGGCTTGTCTCCTGCTGGAACCTGCTCAACATCCATTTCCAATTTGTCTCCATTCTTGACGGAGTATCCCCTGTAGTGATGTCCCGGAATGTCTTCCTTGCTAATTTCGTGGAACATGCCATTCAACTCGGGATCGTATGCTTGCTCAGCGAGAGCCTTGAGGGCAAATTCAACAGCTTCCTTTGTTCTTCCAGAGAATGGGACAAGGATTGGGGTCTTGGGCAGATCGGCAGCCTTAACCTTCAACTTGGGATTGGTTTTGAGGATAACGTGAACGTTGGCTCCTCCAAAACCAAAAGAGTTGACACCCACAAGACCACCTTCCCAGGGCATATTCTCAGAGACTACCTTGAATCTTCCATCACTCAAAGCAGGAATGTCAGCGTTTGGTTGTTTGAACCACAAGTTGGCAGGGATAACTCCCTCTTGCATGGCATGCATCATCTTGGCAATGCTGCACAAGCCAGAGCCTGGCTCAGAATGCCCCATGTTACTCTTTACGGATCCGATAAGAAGTGGCTTTTGCGGGTCACGATTTTTGCAGAAAACGTCAGCGATTGCGTTTAGCTCTTGCGGGTCACCGACCTTGGTTCCGGTACCGTGAGCCTCAACATATGCAACCTCGGCAGGGTTTACTCCAGCTTCTGTGTATACCGACTCCAAGAGTCTCTTTTGGATTTGTCCAGCAGGGAAGGTTATACCCTGTTCTTTGTAACCGTCGGTATTGGTCTTGGCGTGTACAATGGTGGCATATTGGCGATTGGCGACGGAAGCCTTTTGGATCAAGATTGCTACAGCGGCTTCACTACGCACGTATCCGTTCCCTACAGAGCAGATAATAAAAGTGTTTTTTAGATTCATTAATTCTCTGATTGTTGTTCTACACAACTTGCCTGGTGAACCATATTAATGCCTACCAGAAATGTCGAACGCTTTGCATTTTCCATCAGGTGCCAACATGCCGAGTCGGTGAAATTGAAGAGATGATTGTGGTTTCAATAAAAGATTCACGCCGCCAACGATGGCAGAATCACAATGCCCAGAACGAATCGCAGAGACAGCTTGTTCCAAAGCGAGTAAACTAGACGAGCATGCAGTGTCCATTGCAAAACTGGGTCCCTTGAAGTCAAATGTGTAGGAGACGCGATTTGCAAACATGGCTCGGCAACATCCAGTCAATCCGTAACCATTTATTGAGTCAGGGTCCATCGACCAAGCCTCATCAGACTCACTTGCAGAAGCTCCGATAAACACACCGGTCTTGGATCCACGAATGGTGGATGGGCTTATTCCTATGTACAGAAAAGATCAACAATGTTATAGTTTTATATCAAAGTAAACTAAAGTAGAAAGGTTATTTTTGAGATAATAATCAACTTGTGTGTTTACCAGCATCAATAATTGCTTCATATGTCAATTCCAACAATATTCTCAGTTGGGGGTCCATGTAGTTGGCTTGTTTTGCATGAACACCAAAGAATGTAGCATCAAACTTGTCAAGTTCTTTCAACTTTCCACATCTTGTTGGAAGTCCAAACAAACCAGGGGTCCAACGTCTTCCATCGTCAGTAATCATGTCCACTCCATTAAACAAGTTGTTTCCGAATTCTTCCATGTTATCAGACTCTGGAAGGCGGCAGGAAATACCAGAAATGACAATATCCTCCATGTCAAAGTTGCGGTGGACGCCCGTGATTGATGGGTTAGTAGCAATGTTTTCCGTTGGACGTGGAAGGGCGCTTTGGGGTGGAGGAATGTCAACAGCAGTTAGTTTGGCAGGCATTTCTGTTTTTAATGAAACAAAAAAAACATTAGAGTTTCATGTTCAATTAGTTATGTCATGCGTACTCATTACACAAAATTTGCAGCAAATCAATAGTTTTTGAATCACAATCACAATACCATCTTCAAATGAAATGTTCTTTTTCGCCTTCCTTTTCTCTCTATGTACATCTATAAATGACTTTCTCATGTTTCCTTTTTATGTGTTCAGTGGATGCTACGCTTTATAAATAATAATTGTAATTATAATGTCTCTTGAGAGTTTAGCACAAGTTTCCCTTACTACCGTTTATTAAACAGATGTCGACTATGACAAAACACTGGAGAAGAAACTTGTTCTACTTGTGCTCCAAACCGGTGTCTGGAGATGTCTGGAGACAAGATGATAAAGGAAACCGCAATGAATAGTCCTCGCATAATTTTATGATTTTTTTGTTCTCATTAAAGCTCGCAACTTCTTATAAACTTGAAATACCGTAATGTAAAAAAAGCATGCCTACCAATGTATTAAACAGTTCTAAATATGGTAAAGCCGGTTCGTGCATCAAGTACAATGCATATTGCTCAAACTCCTGAGAAGCAAGTTTCAATGATCCTAATAACTTTTGGAATTCCAATGTTTCATGCATGCACATTATTTTTTAGAGTTTGGCTTGATGGAGTCGAGATGACATAAAGGTTTAGAAATAATTTTTTAGAGTAATTTTTAAACGTCAAGAAACACAATTAACATTAAATTAAAGATTGTGCAAAAATCTGTATGAGCGTGCACATTAAATAAGTGATGTAAGATGAAATGTGTTTCCTTGAATCTACGCGTGATCGAATTATAATAATACTGACTAAGAAATATTCTTTGATAAGATAGCCAATGAGCTTCTAGTATCCAAATTTTGTGGATTTTTTCTTTTTAATAATGTGTTTTATGTAGCATGTATATCTTTATTGGTACAAGCTTATCGGAAGTTATTCCTGCCTTCTGACTATAGGGGAATCTCAAAACTTGTTCGTGTGACAGATAATTTTTTTTATCCTTAATTCGTTTATTCGTACAAATGTATGCGTTATCTTGAATACAGACATAGTTTTAAGTCTGCTAGCTTTTGCACTGTACGCAGTTTTCCATTTGGTAATAATAATAATTTTTTGAGAGAGCTTTAATATGGTTCAAGTTGCTTTTTTCTTATAAACCTTCATTCGCCATTTTATATACATCTTTTCCTAATCTCATAAGTTCAAAGCCAAGGCTGAGCTATTTCGGTAGCAGTAAAATCAGTCATGGAACAATCTTTTGATATCGCTGCAGATTATTACTCAACAGAAAGAAGACACTTACTATCACAAGAGTCATCAGCTTCATTTTTATGCAATAATGACCTTGTCGGAACTGTGCAAAAGTAAGCTAAAGTGGGATTAATCGAGTCTCTCCAGTAAATTGTGCTTGATCAGTGCATAAAAATGATATTATCGCAAATTTCTTGCTCTGTGACACAGCCCACTGTTTTCCTCTTCTCTATAGACGTTTGAATGAATTAGTGGATGAATTGAAGTGATAATTGTACCACCATTTCAACCATACATTCATTCTTTCAACGCATATTTCAAAAGCTCCAAGGCAGCATTCAAGTCCTTCTTAAAAAGTTCTTGGCACGTTGGAGAATCCTTAATTTTGGACGCGTGCCTCAAAAATGTAAAATATTCCGTAATTAAAAATTACTGAGTGAATGAGAATTACGTGCCGAAATAAGGTATTATAAAATACTAGCATTAAGTTGCTTACATTCTGAGAGCTTTCGTCGCTTTAGTTTTTAGCTGCTCCAACTCCGGTGTCAAGTTTCGTGCAAACAGAAATAGCTTCACAGCCACATCCGTATCGTACCAATCAGCTCTCTTCTTCAGGATAAGCTCCCTCATCGACGTTTCTAGCATTCCAATGTCATATTTATGAGCAGCCATGAAGAGTTCATAAGCCACCACACAGTTTCCTCTCGCAGATTTGATGTCCATGTAATAAAGATACTTTAAAAGTGCTCGCACACTTTCTTCCGACATGTCAGCAATTTCCACGACGCTCTCCCGTGATTCCTTCATATCTGTCTGTAACATGGCTAGAAATACTGAACTTTGTGCAGCAAGAAAGCTCTTGTGAGCCTGGATGAGGGCGTCGTTGCTCGACACAATAGTCACATTACTGAACAGCTCGTCCTCCAAAATCCGTTGACAGGTGGATTCTAGCGAGCTATGTTTGTACCTCAGAATCTCGTCAGGAATGGTGACAGTGATAATGCATTCTATAATGAAGCCAAGTTGTACTGTCATTGGATTTTGATTGCTAGAATAGCTGAGAAATGGAACACCAATCTTGTCATCTACACAATGGGTGGAAGGTATTTTCTCAATGCTCATCTCTGATACAAGAAGCATCATAAAAGAAATAAAAAAAAGAATACTTTATTTTAACTGTTGTGGTGAAGTAACCGATCTATTGGATTTATATTGTTTATTCACATGCGTCTCTATTTTTACCCACCTTTGGTCAATAATCTCCATTCAGTATTGGCACCCTTCTGGTGACGCATTTTGAGATTAATTTGAATTTTTTGCCCTACAATGACTCAAGTCACGTAACGTCTCCAAAACATTTAAATAAAAAACGCCCCGAAGTGCTAGGAAGCTTTCTCCGTCTGTGGAACCAGGACCAATGTGAAGTACAAGCTCAAAAAAACGACTCTTACTAGATTTAATGACAAAGGGAATAAACCTTATAAAATGAAATTTTTCTCAGGATGAACTTTTTTTGAAAGGATTGTTCATAATAATTTTTTACGGAAACTCTTTTGCATTGGTTTTCATGGATTGCCCTGCCACTTGGATCCGGTATATTCATCCAGCATGTATTGAAGCAGCGAGCAATTTTCATTTTCTTCGTTCGTTGTCTCAATAGGGATCACTCTCGATATCGAAGAAATCGTAAATACTCCACCAGTTATTGTTGCGTAAAATATAGAAAGTAGCTGTTTTCCGAACGCATTAAACGATATTGGAACCGTGGAGCTTTTTACAAGGTGGAATTTCATTTCGTTGATAATACTGAAAACTGAATATCCATAAGTCACTTTTGATTAAACTAATTTTCGCTAAAAATTATGCACAATATAATACTTAACTTATTGAGAAGTGCATACTGTTTATTACCTTAATTTAAGACACCACAAATAAACATACAGGAAGTCGGATAAAATAAAATAAAAGAATAGGAACAATAGGAAATACAATTCCACAACTTCAAAAAAATTACGCAATGAGTATGAAACTGCTAACTGTCAGTCTGTAAAGGTGTATCTGAAAAGTTCTTCTACGTTCAAGGAGTGTAGTTACTGTACTGACAAGTAGTGACATTGTGAGTTTGCTGAAAAAGAATTAAAAAAACAGCGAAAAACAGCGACAGTAGCAGCGATATGTCTAATGGTAAGTTGACATTTATGCGAGATCATGAAATTGTGACGCTGCTACTGATAATCTTTTCATGATTCACGCAACTGGTTTTGTACTTATTTTAATATTGTGGGGACGTGTGGATAATGATTACGCTGGCGCAAATCCTACTGACTACTGTTATTATGAGCAGCGAGGGAACACATGACGTTTTGATTGTGATTGTGATTCAGTGAAGCTTTGCTCACAAACAGTTTTTAAGTAAATCTCATAATAACAAATGTACATGTTTTTCTTTACAAAAATACGCTTTTCCTTTTTCTGATATGCTGGAAAACGTGGAAAGGAAAACCGCAGACGATTTTCATTTATTAATTAGAGGAGAGGAAATATTTAGTTTATTTATAAAGCTCAGTGAATTCAGGTATCATTTTCCTTTGTCTGCTTTTTAGTATGGAATAAGTATATTATGAAATTGGCACGTATAAAATAATTTAGTGCGAGGAAAAGAGTTGCAATGTAAACATGTATATATTTATTGCGTGTCAATCATATGTTTGTCACAAGTTACGTGGGAACCATTTCTGACAATAAAGAATTATTATTATAAAATCCCATTTTTATTGAAAGCTATTGTGATTTAGATTTTTCAAATAACATATTATTTGAGTTTTTAATACTCTAAAAAATCGTTTTTGATGTTGCGTTTGCATGCCCTTTTTATATGTGATACCGATAAAGCATACAATTTATCATTGTTGTAGATGTAGAATATTTTAAACTGTCTAAACCTATTCCACATATTAAAATTTCACAAAGCATTTTCGAGAATTAAATATTGTACAAGTTTTTTTCGGTTGTTCCTAAAATAATATTAATTTTCTCGATTTTTTATTTCGACGTGACGAACACCAAATAATGAATTGAATTGTGAACACGAGAGACAATTAATCTTTCAAAATTGCTGGTTGAAAATAAGATAACATCGTTTTTAACATTTCATTATCAGCGGTCATTAGAGAGTTATACAACCGTATTATTATCGTTTTTACATACAATTCACATGTTTAAAATAACCACAGTTTGTACTCAACTTTTTTTAAAATATTAAATTCGTATTTGAAATTAAAATTGAAGCAACAATGAAAATTCATAAGAACGTGTATCGGTCCAAATCACCTTAATGTATAAAATATAAACAAATCTTAGTTAAGACATACTGTATTATATTTTACTACGAGTTTCACCCCATTCCAAAACACTTAAACAAATTTGAGTGGGCTTTAAGTCCGTTAAAGTTTTGTTTAACTGCTAAAAACATTTATATATATTTAATCATAGTACTGTAGTTTTTCTGCACGTAAAAATCTTTAAAAAAAGATTTTCCTGTAGATATTTTGGAGTAACCCAACTTTTTTCATAACAAAATTTCAATTAGCGCTACATACTTTGCTTGATTTGCCATACTCATTGGTAGCAATAAATAAACCACTAGTCGCATTTTAAAACAAATGGATTTTCAAAATATTCACATTAATAATTTTTTAAACAGCATGTATTTTAATCTTGACTTTCTTAGGCAACTTTAAAATGCTAGCTTGCTTGTCATACAATGTTAGCGTGACAAATGAAGTGTGAAAGCACAAAATGTTTGTTACCTTCATGATGAGCTTAAAGGGATTGATTTGAACCAGACTAAAGTTTTGAAGAATATTTACATTAACATTCTGAAAACTTTACCTGCCACCCCCCCCCCCTCCCCACCCTATTCCAGGCTTTATAAATTATTAAACAAAACTTTCATTATTTGACCTCCATTTGCATTAACAAAAACAATAATTTATGCATAATCGTTTCACCTCCTGAATTACAGCCTTTTAATAAACGAAATTAACACGGATAACCCTGGATAATCGTGGAGAACATTAAAATGTACTTCTGGAATTCATGCTACTTATTTTTGGGAATGGCTGATTTTAAAACTGCAGCTAATTTTAAAGACGTTAAATTATCTGCTTCACTATTTGCAGACGAAAAATATTGTTGGCAATGAAACTGTCATTTCCTGAAAATGTGCTGTGTAAACAGTTTAAAAAATACACGATAAAGTTAATTTAAGAAGATTTACATTAATTTTCTTAATGTATTGTCTCAAATTGAGATGTAATTCGACTAAATACTTAACCACATTTGGTAAATAGTGATACAATTTAGCAAGTCAGTAAAAACAAATTTTTTACCAGTTATTGCTATTCGTCAATCGTAAATTTGTCAACCAAAACAAACCGAGAAAAACAAATGTGTTCATAAGTTATTATCGTGGTTACTAAATTTTAGCACTATTAGCCTTCTCATTACATGGTAGAATAACTTAAAAAACAATTCTAAATAAACCCATGTAGACTAATATTACGCATACAAACGGTTCCGATAAACTCTGGGAATAAAAAAGGTCTGATTATGCAATACCCAACCAAAACGTGGAGCATTGGCATGATTATCCAATTGGCTTTTAAAAGTTCTGGAATGATTCACGTCTCAAACCACGAACAATGACTCCAGATGAGCCTGGTTTTTAACCTATGTCTTCTCATGTTGATTGGGAAGAGCTGACGACAGGATCCAATTTGATAATATGAGCATTCCCTTTTCCGGGAGTATTAACATGCTGTATTTGGAAGATGAATTTTTAGCCATCATCAGAACAGCATTCGCCACTAGGCCTGACCCACAACCTATAAATAGAAAGAATTTCTATACACATTTGATCGTGGTTCCTTAATCATTGTCTCCATCTACTCCCTTTTCACAACTGTTATCCTGTGGCAGTAATTAATTAAGAAAGTAATTAATTTTGATCTCAAATGTGATTTATTTTAACCTTTATTATTCATGATCCTGTAACACTGCAAAGGTCATGCTGTCAAATCTTTCATCTCGTTGCCCTGACATGGAGGATTATTATTTGGAAGGAAGACCGGTACATTGTGGGCTTGCTCCTTCAAATTTAAATAAGCCCTTGTAAAAACCACAAACGCATTAAATACATATTCATTAATCCAGTCAAATTGTTATAAGTTGAAAAAGAAAACAAAATTACAATAAAACTATTATTTACAAACGTTAAAATAATGTAGATAGGGTGTATTTCCAGTTTAATTAAATATTTATTAATAATTTTTGGTTTTTAAATGACTTACATTTATTAGATAAACAACTCCCATATGAGCCATTTAAAATAAACTTGCTCCTTCATCTAAAACGGTTTATAACTAATCAGAAAGCACATATAAAATTAGCCCTCATTTGGCTAAAAAATGATTTTAGTCAAAACCTCCTAGGAATCCTCAATCACTGACAAATTAATACACCAACGAAAAATAGTTTTGATTTACCTTACAATTTTTATTACTGGCAAACGGAGACGAAAGAGAAAGAGAAGTAGACTCGCAACAAAACAGACGATGATAAAAAAAAGAATATAGAAATTTTATCAGCTGAAGACCAGCCTCAATGTATGCAATGCTTTTTCTTAGCAGTATTTTTTCAATGATCAACATAAGGAATGTAGCTTACGTGGTGGCACGGCAATGCAAGACTACAGGAGTGAATGGACGTGATTGTTTTATCTGGTTTGTGTATTCGGTGTACCAATCTAAAAAAAATATGCTGACGACGCTCAAATCTCTATAATATTGCAAAGTTATTTGAAAGTATTATCGCGAGGATAATTTCTCCCTCTGATGCGCAAACTGTTACAGATAGATAAATTTTGAAACTAGATTATGAGACTTTGAAATACGGGGATGGAAGATATGATATTTTTGCATTCAAACTCATTCTGCATCTTATTAAGTGCCGTAGGAACTTAATAAAATTACAAAAAAAAGTGCAACGATACGGGTCAAAATGTCTGTCTGTGTGTCCGTGTGTCTTTCCACACGATATCTCGAGAACGCTTGATACGATTTTCACGAAACTTGGTATACACGTTCATAAGGTCCTAAG
>JAQIWO010000604.1:0-13275 GCA_034695405.1 Entomobrya muscorum | reverse complement strand
ATTCCAGACTTAGCTACAAAACCTTCAAAACGACGTTATAACCTTTGTCTCTCTATTCAACGTAGACTGATTTTTTGGATGCTCGCGTTTAATCAGTTTCTATTGATTTTTTATTATATGCAATGCAGGCAATATGCTATAATATTGGGAAGAAGGAAGTGGGCAGTGTGACAATGTAAATTAAAGGAATGGAGGGATGTCCTGACCTCCGTTTTAAATATTTCCTAGAAATTCATCCGGGAGGAGAAGCAAATTTAGTATTAATATCAGATTTTTGACGTCGGTGCGCAACTTGTTAAACCAACGTATTTGCGATTAAAATAAGTAATCAAAATAGAGGTACTAAATCCATCTAAACTGAATGTCAGATACTTAATAAATACATTAAAAATACCTATGTTAAACTATATTAAAAAGATATATTGCAGATATATTTTTTTAAATCTCATTTCAACAATCGCGGGTTTACATAAATGTAGACTTGGATTGGAATTTTATGATGCTCAAGTTTCATATGATATTTGTTTAAAACTCACAAAATAAACACTTTCTGAAAACTTGAGAATGAATTTAAATCAGAAGTTTTTCAACACTCCATTTTTTGTCGTCTCAGTAATCCTTTTCACTCTATTACTATGAATCTCTTAACATTTATCGATTCATCAACCCTTTACCCACCCGGAATTTGTCGGTTTCCTATCTGTTTAACCTTAACGATTATTTGCGGCGTTGAAAAATTAAAAAAATGGCGTTATGTTAAACAAAATTAAGAGGAATGCTCAAATTAACTTTCTTCCGGATAAATCCAATTTACGAATCTCAAAAGTGATATAAAAATATTTTCCATGCATTTATCCAAAAATTGGTGCAAAAAAAACTAAAATTAGCCGATTTTAATGGTTGGTGTAGGACAAGAGACTGGAGATATTTTGCTGAAGGTGAACAAAAATTGTTAAATACTGTATTTCTTCGCATGGTGCTGGCGACAGTTATATAATCCGTCCGTATTAAATATTCAGCACTTGCCTAATTATAGATTAATGCCGGTACTCACGATGTTCTAAGTTCTATGTTCTCAGCCACGTAATATATTGAATAAGTTTACTTATTTGGACCAAATGTGCATTTACAACACATTCTTTTACAAAACAGCCCACAGTTTTGTCCTTTTTTGACCATGTTTAACTCTAATTTACTTTACATGAATCATCTTCGGTTATCAACGTGTAGCAAAATCGTGAAAGATATGTTTGTGTTCCACACCTACTACTTAATATGTAATGGCTTTTGCATAGCTAAGAACCACGTGAACAAACCTTCTATTCAGTCTATCTCACAGAAGATCATAAAAATTACGTATATTTTATGAATGGCGCATAACAAACTACAAAAAATGTAGAAAGGTTATTTTTCTGACATTATTTCATACTCATGAGTTTCGTAGGTGTAGATGGCTTTGGAGAAGAGGGAGTGATTCCATCGCCCCTCACATTCCCTCCAACCCCTCAATGATGAACAAAGGCATGGAGAAAATCGTAGGAAAAGAATTGGCAAAAAAACAGAAGCGGTAGCTCTAAAAACTCACATGTCGATCGGTGCCGATCCTATGGAATGCCGAAATAAGTCAAATAAGTACTTTTTTAATGCGATTCTTTAAAGTACACAAAAATATTTGCTTCATACTTATGGTAGCAAATTTTCCTTGCCATAAAAGTTACTCCAAACGAAACAACACAAACTTTAGCTGAGCATAAATCTTCAAAGCAAAATATACATGGAAACTATCAAAACATTCCATTACAAGATAAAACAACGCTGCCTAGCATATATAATACGTTTATAAGTAACGTTTTTTCCCTGATAACAAGGCCAGATCGACATAAGTTCTGACTTTCGGGCTTGTACATTTATCCAAGAAAAATTATAATTTCCCTCTTACAACATTAAAAATTACATACTGAAATGTAATTCTTGTAATTTCCTTGTATACCTAACAAATTCAATGTAAATTATCGCTGTTTTTTTTCTCTAAATTCAACGAGATATGGTCAGATTTTTTTTAGCATTTGATAAAAATTATTTTAGTTCTCGAATTCCTTTACATACGACGGCATAGGGGTAGATTACCTTTGCCTTCTTCACAAGCATAAGTTTATGTTGCGGGTGTAAAATTCACGATGATGGGTGGATTTTATTTTTTGCTTTGAATCTTTAAATATTTTACATACGTTTTTTGCGCTATTCAAAAAAATATTTTGAAGGCACTCGATTTTCCTTGGTTTCCGAGCTAATTGAATAAGTTGAGCATTGAAACATAATTAATTAATAATATCAAGTGATATAAAGTAATTAAAGCTCTTGTGATCAATGCAAATATTTGATATGTCGTGTTTCGTAATTTAGTGCGTTGTAAGCGTAGTTTATTCTAGTATTTGTTCTGACTGAATAATGTAAGATATAAATCAATTAAAAGTTATTGTCGTATATTTTTGGGAAGTCTAGATTCATGAAGCAAATCCATTTAACTGCGTATTATTAAATGTCTAAACGGGACATTTGTAAGTAATATACTTGCTGACTCATTCTCCTTCATTCTATTTACGTGACTGTTTTTCCAAAAAATGCCATTCAATCTTGTTGTTACATGACTTCGCTGATAATTCCTGGACATATGCTTTCACCCCTTTCATTATATGAATTCCTCGATTTTGCTCCTCTACCTTTCCGAGTAACGCAGAAGATAGAAGGTTGTGGTTTTATTAAGAATAGATGCTAGTAAACTGTTATTCAGAGCACATGTATCCCCTTTTCTTGAGAGAAAATCCATTACATAAGGTGAAAGGTGATGGCGGTTTCCTGGTATTTTGAGAAGTGGAATTTACTTTTAGAATGACAATCTAAAAGTATACTAAATACCATGAAAGCACTTTAAAAGTCCCATATTTAAATAAGTTTCATGTTTTTATGTTGGTTGCCACTCCCAATGGTAGCAACGAGTCCGATTCCATGTGTACTTATGATGCTAATGAGTTTTTGCATGAAATGCAACAGACATTTTAAAAACTTGCTGGTCGTTTGGAACAAGGCTATAGTTTTTGCAACCAAAACACAACGGAACACAAAATTTTACATGAAAAATAATCTATTAAACAATTTAACTTTATTTGTTTGAGTAGAAATGCAGAATTATCATTATTTAAAAAATAAATTCAAACGAACATTTAAAGATTTGAACTGCACATTAATTCATCAAATTAAATGACGAAACGTGTCACATTGACTTTTAATTTGAAATTTGCTTTACTTCATTTCAGCCACTGAATGAAATCCTATACCTAAATCACCCTGAATAATAAAATCCTATGAACATGTAAACCTACAAGAAAACATTATGATAAAACACGAAGAAATAAACGACCTTACTACTAATTCCGAAAGAGATTAACTTTACATTGGTACAGAAAATCAAGTACCAGCTAGCTTGTTGTAAAGTAGTTATCAAGTAGTAATAAACAACTCAGACTACTCGCATTAATTTTTGAAACCTAAAGGCTTAAATCGAAATCACTCGGCATGAAACCCTGAAATACGTAGTCATGGACATTTGCAGCATATCGAGTTAATAAAATAAGAAGAAAGAACCGCTCAAAGCGAATACGTTCTTACTCTACTTCTCTTCAAACCATTGAACCCTACTCTATCCTCAAGTGAATGCATTCACTGTAAAATCTTCTATTGGTCTGCTTGAAAGTCCTGGAAAGTGATAACTATCCAGATTTCAAGTTAACAAATAGAGAAAAGTGTGTTTTCGATTAAAAAACGCATTTAAAGCAATCAAATTGTTTCGTCGGGTTTATAGAAATTTACTGACATGTATAAAGTTTTTTATCCTGTTTTATTCAAGGTGATTTCTCTGTAACGTCAGTGGATTCAAAAATTAACGCGGATAATATACAACGGGAGATTTTTCCTCTTCCTTTTAATGACCAGATTCATCCTCATGCCTTACGGATTATTAGCGCACACGAATAGTACCATACCATACGCATCTGGTTTCCTTCACCCGTTGCAAGATGTGTTACAACTGAAGAGTTGGAAAATACAGTCTTCCTTTGTTCACACTTACACTGAAAAACAAATTAAAAAAACTTGTAAGGAAAGCACCGAGCTTAGCTTTATTATTTTACAGTTTTGATGTTGGTTGACGAATTAAATATTTGCATTCTTAACCTCCATCTGCGTTGGGAGCCTAAAGTTATCTTTAATTCATTGAACAAAAAATACGGAAACAATTTTTTAGCGCCGTTAAATTAAACAAAACCGCAAATTTAATTGAAACTACCAACGCTTTTCTATTTTATTTCTCGCCATATTTTATATCTTACGAATGAAAAAAAAATCCAGTCAAAATTTGATAACTGATAAACAATTTCTAAAATTTTTCGAAATGTAACTGTGTTCATTTAATTCATGGTCGTTCTTAATTTGATCTACAAAAAATAGTATTTAACCAAACGTAGTTTATGACTTGATGACTTAACCAGAGATGACTTGACGTTTCCAAATCAATTCATAAAATTTATTCTTCCCAATTTTCGTTCGTCCTGATTCTAAGAAAATTTCGACTCGGGTAAGCATCTTGTTATTGTGATTAACGTAGTTGATGATAAAATGATTTAAGGATAAAGTAATCTCTAAAATTTCTTTCTTTCTTTCTTTCCTTCTTTCTTTCATTCAACATTACGAAACTTTAAAAAAATGCATGAATCTTTCCTTCCATGTCTTAGATATAACCAAAATATGTATTTAAACCATCAGAATACTTTTCTTGACACGCCTAAACCAATTAAAACATTCATGCTCACCAGAATAAGCATTCACAAATTCGCACTCCATTTTCTTACTTTCCCATTTAGTACATATTAAACGAGTGGTACATTGTACAGTTTATAAAAAAATGCATACAACTAAAAAAATGTGAGTAAAAAATAATGCATTCAATGACGAATGAACCCACTTCTCCCTTATCTCCCTACGTTTATGTACCTAATCGTTTTTTACGTAATTACGTAATGTTAGTAACATATTTTGCTTAAAAATCTTGTACCTCCTGGTGAAATATTCAACTTGAAACAGCAAAACATATTTTACGATCCGCACACATACCGGTGTATACAAACAACACGGAGCGTTATGTATGGGGTTGAAAAATAGAACAATCATACAAACTGTTCATTTTACACTCAGAAAGTAATGCATCTTCGTATTTTCTTATTTTTTAGCACAAACGCCAAAGATAAATAATTTTCAAAGCTGAAAAACATCAATTTCTGGTCCACGATGACTTTTTTCCCAAAAGAATTGAGTTGGACACTCAATTTTTGTGATGATGATTCCTAGTTAGTAGCAGAGTTTGTGATCATTCTACCTATGCCCTGTCGTGTAATTCAGTGAATCGTCAACAAAGCCAAAACACATTCATCCATCGTTATTTTATTTGAAGGCTCAAGTTACGATCTGAAAAAGTCCAGAAGCATCTCGAACCCAACAAATAGCATTGGCAATGAAGGTGGTCACCGGGACCGCACCCATCCACACCACCATGGAAATCAGGTCCAATTTGCATTTTAAAAATAAATTTGTGGGTGGAGAAAGATGACTCATTTTAAGACATTAAGTCATCACGTAACGTTACTCTACTTAATTAATTATATGCTATTAAATTCATCATGTTTATTTGGTAAGTTCTGTAATAAAAGTACACTGAAAATAAAAACTAGTAATTTGTTTGTTAATTGTGTTTAATGTCATTTCTCAGAAATGCTTAATGCCAAAAAAAATTAATGCTGGCGAATTCCAGTTAAAATACAATGTGTTTTTCTATATATACATAACGCCATAGCGTGTCTATGGATGTGCTTCAGTTTCCCTGGTAAAATCCTCATTGTGGAGCTTTCTACCTCTATCCATTCATCCATCCATCAGTTTCAAACACCAAACCATACACCAACCACACTACCTCCTCCATGACGCTGATGTTGTACTCCAGATCTCAACACCTCCTCCTTTCCCTGATTATAATTACCTCCATCACATCCTCCCAAACCACCTCCACATTTTCCTCTGGATTCCCATGGCGACGGTTTGTAGACAACCTTCATTGTTTTGTCGTGCACATGTTGCTGGAGGAATTCCACCCCATCTCTCCTATTCACTACCTCCAATCGAGAAACTCCTCCATTCTCTCCCAGTCATCCACCCTCACCACAAATATATCCATGTGATTTTGAGGAGGAAGCTAGCTGATCAATCAGGACCTCCCTTTGACTCCGTGGCGGTTTATTGCCATCTTTACTGTTTTTGTGGAAGTGACGGTCTCATTCTCGTATCATGGGAACTGGCTTCTCATCTTAACGGGAAGAGCCATCATTTCCTCCGTCTCTGGTTGTCGATGAGGAGGTGTTTTTTGGCTTGGAGGAAGGTGCATTCGGTCGGATTCAGTTGGGGATCATTTTCCCTGTCTCCGAGTATGTCGATTATTTCTATGTCTGTTTGGGTCACCACGACTACGATGATGGTCCGGAGATTAAGTTACGCCAACCCTGACCTATCCTCCTATTCCGGTTATCCGTATGATTTTCAGAGAATGCTGTTCCTGCCTCCCCACCCACCACCTCCATAATCGAAGGCTTCCTGCTGATCCGCCTGCTGCGACGTTTTTTCGTTGTTGTTGTTTGGGATAATTCGCAGTGTCAGATTGGGAGTTTCCTCCAACACCAAATCCTCCACCACAGCTGTACCACCATCACGACACTCTCCTCGACGTTAATAACGTTGATATTGCCCTCCGGATCTAGACATCCTCCTTATTCTCTTTGATTATAATTACGTGAGTCCTCCGAAATCTCCCCGACCATCCACTAGCCACATTTCACCTCGGATTCCCAGGGCGATGATGATGGATGGATTCATTTTGTTGACGTGCACCTGTTGCTGGAGGAAGACTACCAACATCTCTCCAATTCAGCACCACCACCACTCGACCAACTGCCACCCATTTCCTCCATTCTCTCTTACTCCACCACCACAACTGTAACTCACCCGCAGTCCATGTCCGTCATACTCTGGGTCTGGGTGACTACTTTTGGCAGCTTCGTCGATGCACTATATAAAATCGCAGCCTTATGTGATAGCATGAATTACAAAAAATTCAATAGATTCATAAAGCTAATAAAAATTAAATATTTACTAAAAATTAACATTATTTGAGCGCTAATTAGTTATTATTAAGTCTTCAATTTTATTTTTCCTTGGAAATAGTGTTGCTGAACTCCTCCGACTCTTTGAGAACAGAGAAGGTATCTCTTCTGTATAATTAATTAAACATCGCTTCTTGTCTTCTTTGCTGATCCCATACATATACTCACTTAATGTCGGCGTTTTTGGATAAACATATTTTCACTTTTAACCGCTTGAATGGTTACAAAGTTAACTTGGTTACAGGTTAATTGCGAATTTTATGAAACCACATTTTAAAAATACCCTTAAGCAATGAAATTTGCCTGTTCGTTTTCTTTGAACGGTATGCCTATTCAGTAATCAATTTATTCCTCAAGGAAATTTTGCAACAAGTTATCTTTCATCTATGTTTGTATTTACGATTAGAGTGAGACTGATAGGGGAGATGAGAAAGTCAATAGAGTTGGAGAGATAAAGTCGAATTCTCTACACTTTCCTGGTTGCCCCCACACCAAGTCCTCCAAACTCCGATAAAACATATATTTTTGGGAATAATTATTAAACAATTTGAAGAGTAGCGAAAAATAGTAGAATATTGTTCGATATTTGTCTAGAAAATATATTCGTGTCGATTTATCCAACCAAAGAGAAATTGATGTTTCATTTACACTTTTAAGTTTGCCTTGAACGCCATTTAAAATATTAATGGGAGGTTTTAGATAATGGAAATATGAGATTTAATAGTTTAGTGGTTCGACTCACGCTTATTGATAAAGCAAAGAATCAGTCAGAAATTTTTATCGCAATTGATATTAATTAAGTTGGCTATGCTATTTTTATTATATTCGAACATATATTCATTACTGGAAACAGTCTTGCTCAATTTGATCACGATTATAAATAATGTCGTGTTTTTAGGTATTTTGTTGTAGAAGGTTCGTTTATGAAATGATATGGTTGAACAACAATGCTTATTTAAATGTACTGATATGGGCTACAATACAACTTCATACTGGGCTGTCCCTAGAATAAAAATAGCTGTGAAATAAGTCCCTAGAAAAATAACCAAAATCCCATTTAAACATTTTGGTTTTGATTGGCTTGTGGTTTTACAGATTCGTTTCATGTGTGTTTCTCCCGTTGTTTCTTAAAAAAAAACCAATTGGTCACAACAATTTGAAGGTACCAAATGTAGCCAGAAAAACGGTTCCAGATGTCTTTGATCCACGCAATTCATATAATTTTTTCAGTTTTTGACACACTTACCACAAGGATTTGTAGAGGTAATGAGTCTTGGCATTCATTCATCTATAATAAGAGAGTTCTTCTTCCATTCCTTGTACTCGAGTTAATATTTGAGCGCGTAAGTTTGTTAAATAAATTAAAAACTACATGGCGGGAATCAGTGTAAATGATTAAATTTTCTCAAATAAGGGCTAACTTAAAGAAAAATTGCGTGCAATTATGAAAACCAAGAATGTTATGCATCAAGTCACCCCAAATGTTGCTCGAATACTCATTAGATTCCGCATGGAAAAGCATATAGAGGCTATCCAAAATAAAACAGAAGAAAATTATATTATATTTCCGTTACTTTAGCTAATTTAGCAACCCGCTCTCAGCAGGAGCATTTACAAAGGAGCGGATGAGGTTTTTACGTTTCCCTCTCAACTCCAAAAATTATAATTTATAATTTCATATTTAATATATTTTTATAATCCAATAATTATAAATAACATAACAGACATGACAGATGGTGATCATCATAACTATGTGACAATATCCTATCATCAACATCACTTAATTTTCTAGTAGTTAAAAACAAAATTAGCTTCCAAGCAGCTGGAGTAATACATAGTATTAAGAACCCTTCAATATTACTCATTTTAATTGAGATAAATGAAAGCAAATATCTTTTTTCTCAAGTGCTAGAAGAAAATATAAACAAACTTATTGACGTTTGTTCAACGAATATATCTAGTTTATCTTCTCGTATTGTTTATGCTTTGTTTAAACCAATAATGCAATGCCACAGCATTCAGAAGCAAGGTTCTAGGAATTATTATATTTCACAAATGTACATGATTGACATAGAACAGGATTACATAAACATAATGTAGTCGTGTTCCCTGTATGATTGAAAGATTTATTTATTAAATATTCGAATTAGTTCTTTAGTTATCATTTTGTTTGCTTAAAATTAGAATATATAATATACAATTTCATTCGCATCATCTCATGGTGCCCCGTGTGAGTGTCCCAAAACTTTTGTGTGGATATACTGACTACTAGAAGCTATAGACGTTCCTGATTTAAGACACTGTGACTGTCTAGACGTAACTAGATATTTTTGCTAAAAATAAAATTAAGTAAAGCTTTGCGCGTAAGGACGGAAATGAGATGAAAACTATTATAAAGATATTCAGTAGTTTAGGCTAACTCAGCAACCAGCTGTGGGGCGGGGTACGAATCAAAGTTTTTAAAATGTCCCTGCGTGCTTTTATTCGAAATCCGTTGGTTAGAGAGAGAAAGAAAACTGCAATTTCATTTTCAATATGAATATAATATGATCCGAAGTTGCATAAAAAACTGTCCAGGAGGAAATCAACAGCATGAAACAAGTTTGCGTCAAAACATTGTACAACCTGAAAATAATACTAATAAATACAAGCTCTGAAAAAATATTATATTTAAAAACAAAGTACGTCAATGGAGACGAAGAAAGGAGAAAAATACCCTTCTTAACTTTACATTTACCATATAATACACCCAATTCCATGTATCTCAATTCAAGCAATTTGTAAAAATACATTTTATTTAGCAAACTTATTAGCTCAAAAACAAATTGCATTGCTCGAGAGTCAGAAAGAACTAGAGCGAGCTTTCATTTTATTTTATTTTTACAAATGTGAAAACTCCCAAGCTGTCAATCGGTTTATTAAACATAACTTCTAACTACTAACTACTAAAAAACTTTCACGAAACATCTCATCTTTCCACTCATCGTCTTCATTTATAATGTTCTATAAATTCAGTGACATTTGGCATGTATTGGAGATTTCGGGGACTTCTGCTGCTTAAAAAGTCCATTCACAGAAAGAACGCCTTTTACATTTCATTACCTTCTTGATTAAAAACCACAGTGTGAATCGTGAATTACCTTCTTTCTTTACCAGACTAGGCGTGATAGAAAAGCTTTTTCCAAGTATTGAAAATAGCAAAATATATTTTTGGTAATTGATTAGAGAATGATTTCCTGGAAATTTTATTAAGCCCGAAAGAAATTAAGTTAACTTTTACCTTGAGCTTTCTACATATAACGCCATTAATATATTTATTGCAGGTGTTTAAAATAATGTACGTATAGATCCAATCGTACTCCTCCCGGTTAAGTTGAAAGACGAATAAGAAGAAAAACACTTCATTTGGCTGACTTGGTAATTATTTCTTGCTCATAATTTTTTGATAGTTTTGACTCCATATTCATTATTGGAAACATTCTTGCTCGTTTGACCATGATCACAATCAATATCTAGCCTTTAGGTGTTTCGTTATGAGGGGTCTGTTCAGGAGGTGACAAAGGTGACAAAGGTGGTGAAAATTGAAACAACTTGCTTATCTAAACTTAGAGCTGCTGCCAAAGTAAAGTTATTGAGCTCTCAAACAACTGTGGTGCCTTCTTTTTTTTCCTGGCTGATTTTACTTTTTCTGTTGGATGGCTCAAATTCTCAATTATCAGAGGAAGAACATCAGTTTTCTGCGATCGGGATGATGATAACTCCACGTCTATGATTTTCATATTTTTAGGGACATTACTGCCTTATCCTATTTTAATTTTTATTTCGCATCAGAGCTTTGCTTTGCAGAGCATACACCTATAGAGAATGAGGTAATAAATCACGCAAATTATAAGTCAATGACGTGAACTTAAACGTGTTGTAATTTAACACTGAGTATTTTTTTCTTTTTCATGCAAAATTTCATATCCGATTCGTACAAATTAAATTAACCTATTATAGTTACAAGCTTATTAAATAATCAAAATTACTTGGTTTTCTTGCATAATTTGGGAAATGCATGTGTGTGGACAATGTATCTTACCTTTTCCCTAAAATTGTTTTCAAAGGATGAAGAAGGTAGTGAGGGTTATCAAAAACGTTATGTTTATAGTCAGACATTACAAGCATAAAAATAATGCAAATTATGCAAATATTTGCTTTATAATTAGCAAAAGGAGCCTAGATATGGGACGGTTAAAGAGATAATTTCCTTTAATTACTTAAATACAAATGAGTATTTATTTTTATTTATAATAAAGCACACATAGACTCGGCGTTATAATTTTATATTAAAGTGAGGAAAATGCATTATATAAATACAGACGCAATTTATTCAAACGTTTGCACATCAGAAAGCATTCTGGAGAAACAGATACACTCCAAAGCACAGTGCATCATAAAATTGAGCCATGAGAATGAATAGAGAATCGTCTCGCTTACATAACACCCACCAGATCTCATGGAACCTGGAGCGGGAATCACGATGAAAATACTATCACATAAATCATGCTGAATTTTAGGTTAAATATATGAATTAAACTAAATTTTCAATTAAATATTTCAAAAAAATTCAAGATCTATTCTTTTTAGAGTATGCTTTGTAAAGCCAACAAATGATTATGACTCCTTTTCCTTTTTCCTAGGAGAACAAGTCCCAAATAATGTCAATCGTTCTACTTGTTATTGGACATCGATGACAATTCCTGGACACACGCCGTGGCCAAATCAATTTTATGCTTATATGGTGCCGCAGCGTTTTGGATAGCACAAGAGCCACAGGATTGTCTTTTTATGATAAATAGATGCTGGTTTGTGGAGATTGTTCAGATCACCAAGAATTATCTTCATAGAAGGCGGTTTATTCATTATTTTCTAGCATGTGCATCTTTTTTTTCTAACTCAATCCCAAAAAGTTATAAGTATTATGTAAACAAAGTGAATTCCACATTTTGTGATAAAAATTGCATGTTCATTTTTCCTTTACCAACATCGACGTTAATGTGTCGTTCTCGTGCCCGTAATCACCTCCATATTTTGGGAGATTATCTATTCTTCGTTTACACTATCGAGAAGTTGGAGTTCTTGCATTCGAACCTAGTCGGTGCGAATGGTGGGACTAAGCTTGGAAGGGAATGAAAAATAATTGATGAGGTGGGAAATATTAAATACAGAAAATAAGCAAAATTTAGCATATGAAGCAAGTGAGCAGTGCAACTTGTCAATTAGACGGGTCAACGAGTATCTCTGACTTCAGGTTTAGAAAACTATATCTATTATAAACATATAATTTTTAATTTAAAAGATAAATATGCAGCTGGGTAACGTAAATTGTAATAAAAAGAAAAAAATCAGAAAACTAACTTCGAACAATGAAAAATTTGAAGATTTAGAATAGATGGGTAAACACAAATCTCAAAATCTAGTTTCATGCCGTAAATCAAAGTTTTACATTAAGAATTAACTCTTTTTTAAGTCTTTAGCGAGCGATTTTACTCAATTTAACCAGTGTTAGCTACAATTATAATTTGGAAACATATTTACTGGTTTTCATCCTGGGGGAATTCTCCGCAATTGCACGTTTATTTATTATCATAAGTTAACCGTTGCAGAGTACACTAATTTGCTTAACATTTACTTGCCCAATCAATGTTTCATTGTAAATTTTGGTAAGGGTCACGAATAAGTTTGACAACAATAAAACTTCATTGTTGTTCATGATGTGGATATAACTGGAATTAGTTTCAGTTTCAGTTCAAATTTGTCATCAAGAGACCGATGATATATGCTTGGATTCAGTTATAGCTCACCCGACCAAGTTCTCACGGTTTCAATACGGAAAATATGTTGTTGTTTATTCGATAAATTACTATGCCTAAAAAGTACAAATAAGCAAGCCCAGTACAGCATGGTTCCTCGAAACTATAGTAGCACAAACATGATCAGCAACAATAACTTATTCAATAGATAGCAAACAAAC
>JAQIWO010000603.1:0-13277 GCA_034695405.1 Entomobrya muscorum | reverse complement strand
AAACCCTCCTTGCTTCAATGTTATGACGAGCACTTCTTTGTTTTACAATCAGTCCCAATCATCACCATTGCAATAACAATGCAGAGAAAATGTAAAATGTTTAATTTGGCTGCAGACAACAACGGTTTTAAAATAAATGCAAATTTTTAATTGTGTGCCTTTTGATAAAAAAAACATGTGTTTGTTGGGAAATGTGGAATGTTCGTCGTCCACAGGTGTGTCGAATTCTTTCCCCATACTACCCAGACCAGACAAACATAATAAGCAAAACAGAAGCATCAATAAAGATTATTTTGTCAATAAAGAGTGTTTCTTTTTTTTTCTTGATCATAAAAAATTACCTGTGAATTTATTTTTTACCCGACTCACTACTAAGCAAGCACCTAATATTTGGGTGGTTTCAACGCCTACAATTAATTTGGTTCATTTAAATAATTTGTGGGATAGGAACCGGTGACATCATCATTTCTAGTTTCCTGTCTTTGTAGTGTAATTTAACCTTTGGGTACTAAAAAAATTTACCTTAGTTGCGTATTATGTCCTGCCCTTGGCAATTCTATACCGTACTTGCCGTATATACGAGGAAAAAGGGTCGTCCTCATCAATAAAGATTTCTCAAGATAATTTATTTTATCACTGCCCACCACACCACAAAATGCATATTATTCAAGAAATACCCGAGTGGAAATTGCTTTAAAATAAAACAATTAATTGTGCATTGTTTTCATCCAACAAAATTCTCGTCTTCGATTCTTGCCTTTATTTTAATTTTTAAAAAACACCTACTGATTTCCTCATTTTTTACTTCCCATTTGCTGGAACCTAAAAATATTTTCGAAAAAGAGAAAAGACATGAAGCGGAACGCTCGTTGGGATAAAAATATGGTTCACTTAAATCTTAAATAAACACTTCCGCGTGCGGTGTAGAGTACTACCTTTCCAGATGCTTCATTTTCAAGTTAGGGACGCAACAGAAATTAAAATAGTAGCTGCTTTAAAAATGAGTGGCTTTAACGCGTATTTTAATATTTCAATGATCCATACGATGGTGAGTGCGGTGGATGATTAAAGGTGTTTGTAGTATGCCGTGTTCGGTAGTTAAGTAATGAAAAGCTCGTAGAAGTTTTTAAAGCGACTTCGGCGATTGCTTTGATTTCCATAATATTACAATTGAATGGATAGGGGGTCATCAAGACAAACGAGCGTTAAAAAAACAAAGAATGTTTTTTTAAACCTCCCAAAAACCTTTCAAAATTGCTTTCGTAATCTTCGAGGTGTTTTATTTTTCAATAATTTTGATGATTGGATAAATTCAATAAATTATATTCATTATCACACGATAAAGAATTTAAGACTACTCATATTACGCTAGATTTTTACAGCTTACTAATACCAAGCAACATGCGAAGTAATCTAATAATATAATTGGTCAATAATCTTCTATGAATATTTCAAACATTTCAAAATATACTCGCTTTCCTAGATTACTTGGAAACAAACAAAAAATTCACACATTAATTTTGCGGTCATTAAAAAATAAAAGAACAGATAAAATATACTCAAGCATTTGAAAATAAGTCAAAGAGAATATAATGTACCAGTTAATATATTGCCCGTATACATATTTCTGAATGAATTAAGTTCAGCGTACAATTAATACATATAAACGCCGAATAATCTACGACTCCTCAAATCCGTCATCTTCATGATAGTTTGCACTTTGCACACTAACCATCTTGAAGCCAACCCGTACAAATTATATTTAACGTTACAAGTCATACTTAAATACAGATATACTTTAGTTATTTTTTTCTCGTATCTGCGAAAGGTGAGAATGGAAATGTACAGGATAAAGTGGTGAGTCACCACTGTCGACCGACGTTAGGAAAGATTTTCCGTATGGTGGACAGTAGATTGTGTAGCTGGTTATGGTAATATGTCAACTGATACCAACTGTCAAGATTTTGGTGATGGAGGAGTCCACATACCCTCTAAAGTGTGCGGCGGAGGTCAGGTGAAATGGGAATAACTGCGAACTTATTGATAGCAATTCATGGATCGAGATCTAGCAAGAGTTTTCCGTCCTGTCTACGTCTTTGTACAAGTTGGTAAATTACGACTAGAACAGTATTGATGAATCGTTTACGATTTTAGATAAAACTTCAATTTTAATTTACCAAGATATTTTAAAGTCAAGATATTGGGTGAAGTAAAATGTATAGAATATTGTGTGAAAGCAGCAAAACTAGCTTATAACATTTGCTATGTTAATTTCCTACCACATCAAATCAGTGAAATCTAATTATATGCGTCATTGGTTGACTTGAAATTTAAAGTTTATTTTGAATTTGAAGAGTTCATCATATCAGTGTTCAATAAATATATGAAAAATCTTATGCTCCACGATGTATCCACTAACTAATTATTGTATAATTCCTTTTTAAGTGTCATAATCTCTATAATTGTTCGTTGCATCGTCAGGTTATCGACGTCTCGTATTCTTTAATCATTTAAAACAAATTTCTGCTGCCGCTTACTAATAATTAGTGAAAAATGAATTGCAAACGCAGTGTTTCGGAATTGCGGAATTTAACCTCGTACTTTTACCCCTTGCCATTATCGTGAACCTAGATTACGGGTTTGTGATGATGGACGTAAAATGTCACTATGTTTCAAATAAAATGCATTATGCGAAACTTATAAAAACACTTTTAAAACAATCAATTACTTCCTGATTATGTTCGCAGATGCTAGCAGGTGAATTATTTGTAAATGTTGAAATATTTTAGGCTTTCTTCCCGTTTTCTATCATTTTCCATTCCCACTAGATAAAATCAATAATTTATTTCTCTCTGTCGAGGTTGGGGATTCAAAATGTATCATGATTATTGTATAAATTTAGAAAAGTTGATTGCCCTTGAAATTAGGATGAGGCTACATAGCTAGTATGGCTGGAAAACATTTTTGAATTATGACAGACCAAGTTTGCTCATGATAGCTTTACTAGCATCCTGACAGCAAAATCAAGTACTAAATTTAAGTTCTTGTTATCAGAATCTCTAAAGCCCGGTAACCGTTGGAAGCTAGCATGTAAATTGCTTTAGGAAGCACAATGTAAAGTGACACGTTTTCTTGATTTTAAAAGATTTAAAACTTTATTTTACGGTTGCTTCGACGTCAAAAGAAAGATGTTCAATGTTGTAACTCAGTGACACAAGTGCAGATAGTCCTCGTGGAACTTCGAGATTGATAAGGCTAAATATGTTAAATTCATTATATGAATTCACATGTAAGGAAATTTAATTGTTTCCGTGAAAACTCAAAAGCGAGTTGTTTCGTATTAATGACATTTACTTTACATAATTGAAAAGCAGGCGATATGGAGCTTTTGCTAGATTTACAATTATATTTGCGCGATTTCGATTAGGAGTTTGGAATTTTAGGTCGAGTACAAACAGGTTTGAAAAGAAGTTATTCAAAAGTAGGTTAAATAATACACCAGAATTATACTTTTTGATCTTGTTTGAAGCGATATTTTATCCACTCCTTCGCAACAACGTTGATCAACCAGCACGAAAATATCTAGTTACAGCGTTATTTACCTGAACTAAGAATAAGTAATATTTTTTGTTACAATTCATACGATTGTTAGAAATATCACAAAAATCTCTCGTCGCTTATCAAACTAGTTTCTGTCTCAAAGCACCTACCATACTAATTTAATAATTAAAATTTTATGTTTATTCTCGTTATTAAACATATTGATTTGAAGGAGGAATTAAATAACTAGCAATTACCATTACCCAAACCCAAATTATGGGAAGGGAAGAGCTTTTTATATGCAATTACAACTTATGGGAATATACCGAAAACAAATCAGAAAGCAAAACCCTCAGCAAAATTCTCTGTTTTTATTGTACTCTCCATTATACTCAACTGTGCAATGGCTGCTGCAACGCTGTTTGGTATTCAGATTCAGAATTTTAATATATATTTTGCATTCCATGCGATCTGACGTCACGCAAACTCTGAGAACTTGAAGATGTGTTGATAATGGCGTTATACAAAAGCTAAAATATCAAATAAAATATTGATATTAATTATCATGCTCTTAAATAAATCATAGATTAGTGAAGCATAAAATTTCCATTCTAATTTGTCCTAGCTTTCTGAGCATTCTTAACCTGAACAAGAAATTACTTTTGAAAACTACCAAAATTAATAGTGCGACTAATCCTATTATTTGAAATAAAGTATCAGTGTTCACAGATATTAGAATTATTTTGGCCAGCAGATTTCCTATCATTTTAGAAGATAGTTTATGTATCAACATATTTTGTATAATAAAATTTAAAAAATGGCAACAAAACGCTGTCACTATTCCAGATAATATTTTTTTGAATAATTCTTTGTAATATTTTGTATCAATAAAGTCGAGCGAATCTTTCAGTTGCCATTTAATTTTTGGAAACTTGACACCATAAGCTTATCAATACTCTTCCATGATGCAAAAGTAGACCTATTTGAGATGAAGAGTTGTACATACTATGCGATGCATAATCCACCCGCATTCACTGATTAAATTCTGCAAATAAAAAGGGGGACTGAATCTTATGCAATACGGTGTTACAAAAGATTGCAATGACAAAGATTTATTGCTCATGGCATTGTATGAAATGGCTTACGACATTAATTTTAACTTCTTTTTTACTACATTTCATGTACGATTGTTAGAAATGACTTGTGAGTCTTCTACTCATATTATTCATGCATTAATACAATATTTTTTATTTAGCTTCCTGAACATTCCTAACTTGAGAAACAAATTTAATTTAAAAATGACCAAACTTAACATATCAACTAATGATTATTCACTATTGGTGTAATTCACTGTCCACTTTACATCTTCCGGGCTTTCCATATCGGGATAAAAAGATTTTGTATCACTTCGGCCCATTTAAAACTTTGATGAGAGGGAATCTACGGACCAGTTGGTTTTAAACAAATGAAGTTGAAAGCGTTTTTAAATTTTTCATATAAGAAATTAGTTCTTGAATGGAGCTAGTGGTCGTTTAAGGTACAAATCTGGTTGCAACTAACTCTGGTTGTATATAATTTTGGCAACATTTTTTACTGGTGCTAAGGAATTGAACCCCGTGAGCGATGAGATATATTCTCGTCTATTAAGTTGTTTGATTGATCACCAACAATAGCCGGTTATCCTGTATGTGGATATATTTACTTGTGAAATAAGAGGAAATTTATTTATTATCCTTAATACTTATGTATTAGTGTATAAAATAGTTAATATACATTTTATTTTTTCTCTCTTGATTTATATTATTGTCATTGAATATTCAATGCTGCTTATTCCCTACTAATACTTTTAATTTGATTTTAGATATGCTGATGACTTTTTAGAAATAATTAAGACATAATAAGAACTAATTTTTAGGATGTTTTAAGTACCAAAGAATATCGCATGTAATAGCAGTGCTATTTCTTTTGCATGTTCCGCCCCATTCCTTTTCTAGTGTACACCAGTAATTTGCAACGGTAGCTTATAAAAAATATAACAACTTTAGTAGTATTGGAAAGGGAGACATTCAAAGAGGACAGTAAAAGGAAATAGCGAACCCTTTGGCCTGTCTGTTTCTTACTTCTTCCGGAAACCAATTTTTAAATAAGTGTATTGTGTAATTAAACACATTTGTTGTTAGGTATTTCCTTGGGGAAAGGCAATAGTTGCAAAATAGTTTGTGAATTATTTTAAGAAAGACATATTTGATCAAATATTTAATTGTAACTGGTTATTTGTTGTGTGAATCTTTTGCGTTTTCTAAAAATAACGATGCATTTGGTTTTGCTTGTGTTTGCTGCTGTCTAAATGATTTATAGGATTAACACCCCATTCAATTGTAGTAGATGTGATGACAGTGTTACTATGAACTTCGGTGAATCTTACGAACGTGGTTCATAAATTTAAGGGCAGTGATTTGAGTGAAATGCATTAGGATCGAGACTCGATTCGAGTAGTTATGACACTTCCTTAAATCGTCGAAGCACGGAAAAAACTGGCATTTCGAACAGGAGCTGCTGAGCATAATAAAAAATCGTTTACGTGTATTTATTCATCACATGCCTACAATTATTTAGAAAAACCAGAAATTGAATATTAAATTTTTTTAAATAAGTACTTTAATTAGCCGTTGTATCAAATAATATCATGCGTAACAATACAATGTAAAAAAGAGGTTAGTCGTTCGTATTCATCTCATTGTAAATTAAAGGCGTAGAATTTTATGTGTTGTGAAAAAGATCTCAGATAAATCACCGGACTCGTTGTGTGTCACAGAGTGGTAATGTGTACATAAAAATACTGGGGGAAATTATGTTTTGTGTGTACGGTCCCCTGATAGGTTGTAGTCAGTTACAGTAGCATTTTATGGAAAATCTAATACTTTCTATTGTCAGTTTTCCTCCATTTCACATAAGTTTTAGAAGAGTTTCATGACAACGTATTTTAATAATTATTTACGGTCTGTTATCAATTGAGTCAAATTTAATTGCGACAAGGCTAGTTTGCGACAGATCTTTTGCTCCATAGCTTTTTTTACTCCGATAGTACAATTGATTCATAGATGTATTTATTAATTTTCAAATTTTACAGTTGCGACGCCAGTTTTAAAATCAGAGTTGTATGGTTCAGGGTCCGACGCAGCAGACCTTTTCAAGCAGTAGTAGCTAATGGAGTTGAGTCAAAGTAAAGCTAAACTACCTAAATAGGCTATCCGGTCGACAACTGAGCTGGAGGAGGCGCTGGCCCCAATTACAGTCAGTGGTCCCGAATGTCCAATGCCGGAATCCTTCAGCTGCTGTGATAAATCTCCTCAGGAGACGACAACTCAATAAATTCATAACTGCTGATATTACAACCAACTCTCCAAACATTCCGAGAAGAAGGAGCTCCTTAAACGGTGCACCATTGAAAACTGGAGACTGAAACTGAAAATGTTCCCTTTGGTAACGCCAGCCGCCAGCTGTCCCAATTAAATAATTTATTACCAAAAGAAACAAGAAGCTACTTGTAACATACTTTTTTATTACGAGTTAAATGCATGACCATAGTTGCCATTCAAACGGGGATTTTACTCAACACTACATAATACTTGAAGAATTAATTTCATGAAAATTCTTATATTGCAAACAAAACCCTTACCTAACCTGACAAACATGGTAGAAGAAAGCAAAAGATATCGAAACGCATTTCCAGTATAAATATTTTTGCAAAAAAAGTGCATGCAAATTATTAAAAGTCAAAAGCAATAATAAAATATGCCAAATCGGTGAGCATAATGAATACATTACACCACCTGGCATTCTTTCATCTTCATTAACCAATCTTCAATTTAATGCACCTTAGAAAGTAAATGGACTATCATAGCTGTACATTAAATCGTCAATGACGTTTTACAAAAACTTTAAAAAATCAAATAAAATGCTTATATTAACTTATATATTTAAAAAAATAATCACAGGTTAATTATCCATCAGATGCCCACAATTACACTTTTAAAGGCTAAAAGCAAAATTACATTCAAGTGCCTCATACAAGTGATTTTAAATTTCAGACATTTTCTATTTCCGTTTTTGTTCTCAGCGCTAAACAATTTATGAAAAACAGATCTGGTACGGTTATTGTTATGAAAATTACCAAACATGGCTATGACGTTATAAAAGAAACTGCAAAACGTCAATTGTAATGTCAAGATTCTGATTTACTCCCCGAAAGACTCAATTCTGAATTGCTCAAAAAATTGAATGCATTCTTGATAGATAACACCTTCTACACCTTTATGATGTTTCTTTTCATTATATGATTGAGATTGCTAGTCTAATTGAATTTGCCTTCTCTGCAAAATAATTGAAAGAAAAGTGCATGCAGTAACAATATTCCGTTGATTTTCCCTCTTTCATCGGCCGATTAATGATTTTATATTTAATTTTTCCTGTAAATATCTAATCATCTCTCGTTTGCTCTCTCGTTTCTCTATTTTTTCAACTAGCTTGATGTATAATTTAGCGAGTGCCATATTAATAAACTACCTCATATAACGAGATCTTGTAGTAAATGAAATAAAATAAAACGCCTTGCTGGATTTATACGCCGGCCAATAGATTAAGTTTGCAAGAAACATTGGAGAGCTAAAGGGTACAGTTGATCCGATATCTACAGAGCTAAAAGAGCTCAAGTAAAATAGAAACGAAACATCCTTTCTTCATTCAAATTTGCTACCCTTTTGAGAAAAATCGTTTCCTTGATTCCCAGTTTTCAAAAATTCTCAACGTCTTTTACCTTCTCACATCTCAAGCTAAACTGCTGTCCGGCTGCCTCCCAATTTTGAGTTGATTTTATAAAAATTACACATTATATATGCAGCATGATTTAATGATCAATGTTTTTTTCATGCCTGAAATATGGGCAAAATATACTAAATGAGAACTCCTTAAGCGTCTCACATGTGACAAAGTTTCCTGGTAAGATATGTACACGAACAAGAGGATGTGGATGCATCTGGAAATAGAGGAAGACATTGATTCCTTTGGTGGCCGGGCTACCAAGAATTCTTTGGATCTCGAGCTCAGCCTTCTGAAGTTATTGTAACTGATTTGAGAAATAGTGTACCTAACTAATTTAGCTATGATTTATTGGTGAGTTTAATTTTTTTAAAGCATTTATTACACATTTGCACGTGATTTGTATCAATCATAAATAAAATGTGTTCGAAAAGAAATTGAAACTTTGTATTATTATTCAGCTTGATTATGGTAGTTTTAGTACAACGCCGTTAACATTAAGCCACACAATTTTGTCAATCTCCGTCACAGTAGATAAATATAATCAACTAATTCCGGGAGTTCGTAAATTATACAAATGGGTGTATACATTAAAATGCATCGCAAATCGACGCTTTTTTGTCCTAGAGGGAAATGTATTGATAAGTCTTTGCTGACCAAAGTCCGAGATTGTTAACGGATTATACAAATATTCACTTAATTCGCATGATAAAATATACAACAACAAACTTACTCTAAAAGTATTTGAAAATGTGGCAGCTTTCTGCTGAATATTTTTCCAAATATTTCGAGTACAAGCGAACTTAGAATAGGAAAAAAAAACATCTTAAAAATTACATGTACGAAATAAACACTACTAGCAGTCTCACCTCTTAATAAGCACAGGATGAGGTTCTGAGAATTTCAGATGTATCACAATTCCAGGTAACTGCTCGGTAGGTCTTAATGCTCTTCTCTGTATGATAAATAACCAGTCAACTAGCAACAATAATTTTTATAACAAATAACTAATTTAAAAACTTTTTATTCGTAATTACTTGGTCTTTCAAATTGATTCGCATAAAGCCTAGCCTCTTTACTCATCGAAATACTCTGAAAGTTTCCTCCACTAGGCATTAGCAAGTTTGCTTCCAAACTCATCAGCCCTAACCTATACCATCCATGATGATGATTGATAATTGCACAATAAATGATTTTTTCGTCCATCTTCTGCACATTTAAAACATTTTAAAAATTGAGTGGTTTCAACGTTTATTTTTAGCATTTTCAAAGCCTGAACTAACATGAAATTTGCATGAATTGATGAGTCTGTTCATATTGAAAAATAGGGAAGCCAATTTAAATATCGTTAAGTGTGAAATGTGATTGTATTCATAATTCTCTAAATTCATGGATAAGCCATCGAGGTAAAGGACGGCTGAAGTAAAATAAAACGCTCAGTACCTTTAGGAAATTGATTTTGTAAACTTCGGGGTATTTGATTCTCTTAATTATTTTGCTAAACAGATAATTTCCACAAACTAGCATTAATAATTAAGGATATAATGAACGTTACTCTTCATGTCCCCACTCTTTTCCGTAATTATTGGTAGATTCTAATATAGAAATTGAATGAGAATAAATAAGCCAATAGGCCGGCGTTTTATTGAAACTAAAATCAAGGCAAGAAAAGAAAACGATAATTTTCTTAAGTGATAACAATGCATAATTCAATGATATAATTTGAATCAATTCAATTTATTTTCTGAATGAATTTTGATTGTAATGATAAGTTAATCATGTTAATGGAATTAAATAATGAAAGCGAGGCTTTTTCCGCGAGTATACGACAAACGCGCGATAAAGTTGCCAAGCTCAGGACATAGTCAGGCATTTTATTATAAGCTCTCACACATGACTTAGCATTATTTTTATTATTTTTTTAAAATCCGAAAACGATTGAATCGTTGAAGGCATTACTTGTAAATCTAAGCTCCCTGATAAACTTATGTATCCATTAAAAAAAGTAGGTTTCTCTTTACCCCATTTGTATTGCATTCATTTGCCATGATCAGAAAGAAAGAACTCCTAAAACTATTTGCACATGCTTTCGCAATTATAAAATTGCTTGCTTACTGAACTTTGTTCGTTAGATAGATTGATTCAGGCCTAGCCTTCACATTAAGAAAGAAATCACGAATGCCATCTCATTGTGCATCGATGCCCTCAAAGTAAACAATGTTTGAATATGTGTGGCACCTAAGCTTTACTGTATAATTGACTTGGTTTTCGTATAATTTTAATGCGTCGAAACTACTTCAAATACTAGGCGCTTGCTTACTAATGAGTTCATTTGGGCAAAAATGAGCAGGTAGTTTTCACACAAGTCACGGGTCACTCCCAATTTATTTCTTTATAGCTTTATCTAAGTATTATATCAAGACAAATAATAGTATTTTTGTCAATGCATAAGTTAGAAACGTGATCTGAAAAATAAATATATCAAGGATGTTAACATAAAAGCTGTGGTTATACCTATATAGGTAATATACCTGAATTGAGCAACTGGTTTTATTAAATAATGCTTTCAAAAATCTCAGTAGCATAACAGGCCCCTCTTGCCCCCTCATCATACAACTTTTCCTTCCGTTATTTCATGAAACTGTAAAAATAGGAAAAATCATTAAAATGCACCCGAAATTGTTTGACATATTGCAGATCAGCAAAACGCAGACACAGAGCTAAAATAAATGGAAATTACTAGGTCCTCCTCTACAACAATCGAATTCTTTTTAGTCAAAAATGAAACTTCACAGTAACAAAATACAGCTTTTTTGACACTTGTTTTTTCTGCCAAGCTCGGAAGTCCTGTTTCCATATCTACAGGACACAATATGTCTCTCATCAGTCAAGTCAGTAATTACATAAATAATTATTTAATGAATTCTACAAATCCGAATTTTTCATCGTCATCCTGTGATCCTTTTGTTGTTGTTGTTGTTGTTGTTGTTGTCCTTGTATTACTTGTTGATATTTGGTAAATAATTTTGAAAATTTTTAAGGTTAATTGATTTCTTTTTGGAATGATTGTAAAACTGCTGAGGCAACCCAGAGCTAAGTTGTTGTTGTTTGAATCAGCTTTGTTGAATACAATGACACGTTAAATAATTCAATTACAATTACAATCCTGAATATTATTTATCGCTGGTTTCATTCATCAGCAATTTAATTGATTGTAATTTCACATGCACCTCTGCAGAATTTGTAGAAAAAAATTGTGTGTGTTTAGGCTGTTTCATTTTTGTGAAAGTAAATCTTGACCGTTACGCTAAAAATGAACATAAATGTCAATGTAATGTAAATATATGTTTCCTTTGTCTTCAAAGAAATTTCAATTACCATGCCTACGCCTTCATTTCAATGCCATCTTAATGCAATATACTCATTAGTTATAAATTTAGTAATGATTATTTCCATTTTGCTTTGTGTAAATAAATCATTCAAACTGAAAGAAAAAATATCACGAATTAAAAACAATGACGAAGCATTTTATGCTTCAGCGCCTTTTGCAGTATTTTGCAAGGAAACCACAGAGCGTAACATATCAGACAGGTTTCGCCTCTTGGTTGTGTATGAAGTCTATTATGAAAATAATAATATTTCCACTAAGATTGGAATTGCCCCATTTCTGGACATGTAGTTTTATTCACGTTGGTAAGGACCGCAAGATATTATGCAAAATATCTGTTAAAAGTAAATACTCGCTCTTTCCGACTCAGCTACCCTGGAATAACAAAAATTCACTAATGTTCCATGTGAAATTTTGAGACGCAGTCTTGCAGGATGATTGTACTTTCCCTGTTTTGTTTTTTCTACTACCCCAATGATAACAGGTTTATGTGCCTTGTTCTCAAGAACGATCTTTTACAAGTTCTGTGTTGAGAAAAATGCGAGAAACGCACTAGTGTGAATCATAAATAATCAAACATAATTTTTATTTATTTGTATCAAAGGGCTTTCATGAAGTCGGCAAGAAAGGAGGGGGAAGTGGAAGTGGGGGAAAGTAAAAAAAATACTTTATGACAGGGGCTGCGGAACACATTTTTTCATGTGGGGGAGTAATTTTTCAGCCAAGCATACTGTAAGACATATTAGTGCTTGTTCTGAAGAAAATTTTTTTTTTTGATAAAACTGCTTATTATCCTATTCTCAAATTCCGTTTTCCGAAGTTTTAAGATTTATGATAAGATAAAAGATTATGGAACAAGAATATTTTTTAGTTATTCACACAATATAAATGCCCGAGGAAAAGATTCATTTTCAGTACTATATCGAAACTTTAATTACGATTCCGTAGTAAACTAACTCCTGCCGTATGGTAGGTAGATTCCACGTCGATGTGGCGAATAACGAAAGTGGCTAAATCATGGTTTAGTTTGGCGAAATCTTTAAGGTACATATGTGGCGAAATCGAAGTACACAAGTGGCGAAATGCCCAACCAATCTGGCGAAATTATAGCATGCATCTATATGAATAAATACGTCCATTTAACTCATAAAGATTACAAGTCATAACATTTTATTTATTTTTCCACTTTATTATTTTTTGAAGGGCGTAGTTTGCCCTGTATCCACAATATAAATTTATCGTATTTGAATGCACTGGATTCCTTAGCGACATTAGAAAAGGGGTTTAAAGCGTTAGGTTTGAATTTGATTCAACTACCGATATGAAATTTCTCGTACTGATCAGTTGAGTTGGAGACAACGACTAAATCAACTTGACTATCAAACGTATTTACCATTTTTACCTGTCCTGATGGACCATTAAAAGTTTATGTTCATTACTAACGTGCCATACGCTGTTTATAAAATCTGAGTGGCAGGTATTGATTATGGGTTATCCGATAACACTCGAGTCAATTTTCTTAACTTTATAT